>CM031235.1:826078771-826175904 GCA_018340775.1 Taxus wallichiana var. yunnanensis | reverse complement strand
AAAAAGTTTTCTTCTTCCAAGTCTTAACATTAATGAAAAGGTACATTTATTTCATTTTAAATATCTCGCAGAATGGTCCCATTCTAATCACAGTTGGGGTTATTCTAAAGAGTTACTAATGGATATATGTCTCTTATGCAACTCCCCGATGACCAGAGCAAGAATACTATCTATGCCAAAGATATCACTCAAGGTTCCCACAAATTGAATGTGAAAATATTAATATTGTTACCTAGATTTACCCATGTTCATTCAACGCCAAGCCTAAATTCCTTGTGCTTCAGAAAGCAGCATTCGATACATCCAGAATGGTACTACTCAACTCATCACACATTTAAGTTGCAGGGACACTGTATCATTCGAAATGAACTTAATTTTTTTCACGATTATCTAAAATTTCAACATATCTGCAAAGGTCATAAGCTAAACTCGATAACTTTAAATACTATTAATAAGATACACGTGTATAGAGAAGGTATGCATAATCCCATTCATCTAATATGGACAAGAAAAAACAGCAATAATAAATAAATATTCTCAACAGCTCAATAATAAATGCTATCAATAAATTCGACAGAAAAACTCATTACATTTTACAAGTCATGTCAAGAAGAGCCAAAAGAGGATTTTGGCATAAAATTGGTATTACATATGGATCTTACATTGTGCACCTCTAGCTCAAGGAGAAAAACCATAACATTAAACTTGATTTTTTCTTTCACATAATCAGAGCAGACTTCGCAATTGTTTTACAAATAATGTATACAATTCATTGTAATATCAAAACTTCAACGAGACAACTGAGAGCTCTTCAAATTTCTCCGTTGCTGTGTTAACAATGAATGGAGTTTCGCGCCTTCCAAACCATTCATCTTAACTTTTCTTTTATGTCCTTTCACCTCATCGAGGGTAAGGTGTGTGTGAACTAATGCAAGACTCTTGATATCCTTTAATATTTTTCCCTGAAATGTTTACAAACAATGGGCATAATCATTAAATAAAACTATGCAAACGTGAAATGATAAAATAAGTTTATCAAAATTATAAATAAGATATTGTGTGGTCACTCCGTTGTTGGGAAGAATGGATCCTTTTCCGAAGTTTCAGATCTCAAGCATCACCTTCGGTCAAGATTACGCTGCTACAAAAAATGAAGGATTATTGATGCAAATTATTTCCCTACATTAACTCAAGAAAAAAACACAAATATTTTAAATGTTTTTATATTTGACTCCTATAAGTAATTAGCAATGTAAATCTTAAGTTTACGTAACTTACGGAAATCGGATGAAGCACGAACCATTTTATGTTTACTTTGCATGGAATCAAACATTCATCGGATAACTTTTGTAACGCTTCTTACCGAAAGCTTGTGTGGTTGTCTCCCCTTCATTCTGCCAAAACAATCAATTAAATATAAATACTATATAATACAAATTAAAGAACATGATTGTTAGAAAGAAATACAATTATAAGTAAAATGATATTGCAGGGAAGCTCACTTGTGAATTATGCAACATGACAAGTAAGGAAGCCAAGTTGGTATGAAAAGTACATAGTTTCATACAATCAAATGTGCTAAAAACACAATAACATCAATAAGAATACAAATTAACTACACCTTTGCTGTCTCTTTTCCATCCCTTTCCTGGGTTAATGCCTTCAAGAATCTTTAAAACCGATATGCAATATGTCTTCTTGATTCACCAACAAGATCTCGCTCCAATATGTGGAAAATGCAATAGGAGTGTCATCTACATACGATTCTTCTACGCATATGACAATGCGACTCCCTTTCTAAAGATCGTCCATGGCATTTTGTTCTGGTTTAGTTGCATGAATTTTAGCATGCCAACCTTTTTGCATGGAGTCGGCTCTAGGAACATAAAAACTTTTTCTCCTATTGTGAATTCACGGTGCAGCCATGTCCTTCGCCTCATTCTTTGGTTTGCCGGTTCCACCTCAACAACTTTTGCAAAATCAGTCAGTCACCTCGAATGAATGGATTGGCCATATTTTTTTCCTTATGTTCCTCTTATTATGATTTTTTCTTTTTCATTCATATCGCTTTCCCTCACTTTCTTTTGTTCTAATGGAAATAGGTGTTATTTGCATCGGTGGTTCATGCGACCCATGCACTTGAAGTGTATGCTTCAGCCGTATTCTCTTCCTCAACACTTAGCGCAGCGGTAAAACCCAATTTTTCAAGTGCAACAACATAATAATTAATTGTATATAAAAGATGTAGGTATAAATGCCAAATTAGCAATATGATTAAGATTTAAGCACTTAAAATATATAGAAAACACAAATATTTATATTTGTAATTTCTGTTGTACCTTGTTTTCCATTGCATTGTTGTTTGCATTCTTTTTTTATCGGGTCTTCTCCATCAACATCGGTCCGAGTCCTATTCATGCATTGAAGCCATGAAAAGTGTGAGAATCGCATTTACACAAGATTTCAACATGTTAATGAATGAAAAATGACACTATATTATTCCAACAATAGTGCTAATGTTTTTAATGAAAGCATGTTTCCTTACATGATCAACATTAATGGATTCTTCTTGGATAGGCTCTGTCATGAAATGAAACGTTAATTTAAAAATAACATAAATAATGTGAATAAACAAAACTAAAATAATTTTAAATTTAAATTATAAAAAAATGGGGCATACCTTATCCTTTTGTCCATTTAGATCGGAATTTGTGCAATCGGTTTTCATCAAATCCTTTTTATATTCATAGCGTTGAAAGGGTTTTTCTTTCTTTCCTCCCTCTTTCCACACTATCATACTCCTCTACAAGCTTGGAAATCAGATCTTTAGCTTGTTTGCTAAGGGATGAAAAATTTTGCACCTTTTCTTCCCGACAATAACGCTCAATTAACTCGGATTTGTACATATATTTAGAATTTTTCAAGTGCCGATCAACACTTAAGCTGCATGACCATATTTTCTCTGCTTTTTTTTGTTTTCCTTTGATACTTCCGGTCGCCACGTTTACTCCGGCTTACGCCTATGTAATGGAGGAGACCATTGTGATCATGGAGGCGGTGATAGTTGATGTCTTTGAATGCCATTTTATTCCTTGCATTTCATAGTTGTTAAGCGAGGAAAGACCATGCACTTAAATCTGTCCCTCTTTCCAATTTCTTTTATAATCTTTACACCGCTGCAAAATACTACAATTCGCAGCCAATAATTAAACATTATAAGAAGCAAATAATGAAAATATTTCAGCTTCTCTCATCCTCTTTTCATTTCGAAGTGATATTTACATAATCGAACAAAATCAAAATTAATAACAAAAACGGGGTGAAAATTTGTTCTTCAAAGGACCAATGTGACCCTATAAATGGAAAGAACTTAAAATTTTAAATAGTGAAAACTTCGATTTATGTTACAAAATATATATGATGGAGATGCACATAGGAAATTCACGGAGTAAATTTCTCTTCGTCTTTCTAGGACAAGTTTGCCTAATTTTCCAGCTCATAGGTTGAGTCCAAAGAAAATGAGGAATTAAATAGACATGTTTCGATTTGCTACAAAAGGGATGGCTGCGACAAAGTTGAAGTACATGTCCTATGCCAGCATTTAATAATTTATGACTCAAAGAAGCATGGATCTTGAAGAATGTGCATAGATTGAAAAGCCTTGAATTAATTTAGTATGAAGTATCGATTTCCCTTGCCCCGGATGTACTTGATAGTTTAAGAGAAGCAATTTATTTTTCTAAAGTTGATTTGAAAAGTGGGTATCACCAAATACGAGAAGGAGATGAATGGAAAACCACATTCAAGACTAAAGAGGGTTGTATTGTTGGTTGGTTATGCGATTTGCACTTTGAGGTAATGTTCAAGCACTCTTTATCGTTTATGAGGTGAGGCACCGAGATCATGATGCCATCTTAATAAGTTTGTCATTGTTTATTTTGACAATATTCTGATTTTTAGCGATCTAAAGGAGAACATTTGAGGCATCTAACGGTGGTGATGGAGGTGTTGAGAAAAAGGTAATTTGTTTATAAATCTGAAAAATTGTTCTTTTCTTAAAGGATAAGTGTGTATATTTTTATTTCTCATTTCAGGAAAAGGTGTAAACATGGGTGTTGAAAGTTAAAACTTTGATTGACGCGTGCCTAAAAATGTTATCGAGGTGAAAAGTTTCTATGGTTTGGTGGATTTCTACAGAAATTTATTAGAAATTTCAGTGGGGTAAGTGCGAGGCATGATAGTTTGTTAGAAGGGAAAAGAGTTCAGTGGACATGTAGCCCAAAGAAGTTTCGAGCTGTGAAGAAAAGGGTTATAGAGGCTCTGTGTTAGTGTTTGCTCGAGTTTGAAAAAGTGTTTCAAGCGGAATGTGATGCTAGTGATGTTGCTATTGAAGCGTATTGAGCCAAGAAGTAAAACCCGATTGCATATTTCGAGTGAGAATCTCGATGAGGTAAGAAATATTCAGTTTATGATCGGAATTCGATGCCATTATTCAAGCTTTGAAGCATTGGAGACATTACCTAATTCCCATGAACGTTTCTTGTATACAGATCACCAAGCTTTGAAGTTCACAAACACCCGACCAAAGCTAAATCCGAGGCATGTTAAGTGGGTAGAGTGTCTTCAAGGGTATACACTTGTGCTCATACACAAATTTGGAAAAAACAAATCAAGTAGCTCAGTGCCTTGAGCAAGAGGAGAGATTTTCTCATCGTTTATGGTCAATGAGGTAGTGGGTTTTAAGAAACCAACGAGTTGTATGAAGATGACAAATTTTTTGCATGCGTTGTGTTTACGGTTTGTAAGCATTTTCGTTTATGATAGAACTCCATATCTTGATTACTTTTTGCACGAGAGGATTATTTATTCTAAGGAAAGCGACTTTGTATTCCTGAAAGTTCATTGAAGAGACAGGTTTGATAAAAGAGTTGCATAGTGGAGGTTTAGAAGGTCGTTTTGGCCAAAATAAGACTCAAGCTATAATGGAAGAAAGATATTATTGGCTTTCATTATAGAAGGATGTCCGTCCATATGTACAAAGGTGCAAGAAATTTGTCAAGTGGCTAAGGTTTGTAGCTTAAAAACAAGGTTTTATACATTTGCTTTTCAAATAGACCATGGGAAGACATAACGGTGGACTTAGTATTGGAATTGCTTCACACTCAAAAGAGGTTTTCATTCGATTTTAAGTGGTTGCTTTGACCGCTTTTCTAAGATGGCCCATTTTATGCCTTGCACAAAAACTAGTAATGCAAGTAAGGTGGCTGAACTATTCTTCAAAGATATAGTGAGGTTGCATGGATTACCCAGGACAATTACTTCAGACAGAGATACAAAATTTCTAAGTTATTTTTGGAAGACTTTGTGGAAGATGTTAGGCACAAAATTGCAGTTTAGCTCAGCTTATCACCCTCAAACTGATGGGCAAACTGAAGTTGTGAACAGGTCATTGGGAAATTTACTAAGGTGTCTAGCAGGTGATAAGCCAAAGCAAAGTGGGATCTCATGTTACCGCTTCACGAACTTTCCTATGATCTCGTGGATAGACATACACCAGAGTTCTGCTCCATTTCGCGGTGTGTATGGGAAGTGTCCTAAGGGGATACGAGATCTTGTTTCTTTGTCAATTGAGGAAAGATGTAGTGATGATGTAGAGGCCTTTTTACGAGCGAGATGCAAGCAACTTCATCGGAAGATTAGTGTCTTTCTTTGGAAATGACTGATCGAGAAATATAAGAGGGATGCGGGAGATCTTTCTTTGGAGCATAGGAGTATCAAGACCTTCAAAGAAGGGGATTGGTTTACGGTGCATTTGAGAAAAGACTTATTTTTTTTGGATTAAAATCCCTCTCCGTCTTTGTGATTTTATAATGGATTACATGGCTCCCATAGGTGGTCTCTCCCTAATCTATTAAAATTTGTAGCATTCTCAATATTTTTTTATTACGAGGTTTAGGGGTGAATAGATCTGCTTTGCCCCATCAAAATCTAGTCTTATTTTGGATGTGAATTGACTTTACCTAAATATTGTTTGCATTTTTGATAATGATATTGATGTTAGAAGCTTCATATTCTAGACACGATTGATAAATTCTACGATGGGTGCCCCTGATGCGAGGACCGGGGACAATACCGGCCGACAGAGATTGTGGACTTACCATAGGCGTTGGAACTGAAATATATGTGAGTGACACATATGAAGTTGCAAAGAGTGGACTCTTAGTGACTTTGATGTTTTTATTCCGATTTAGGACATCTCGTTTCTTAAAAGGTCACCCAATAAAAAATAAATGATAAGCAAACCCACTAAATTGGGCTATTGATTATCCCGACTAAAAGAACACGAAATTGGAAAATCCTAATAAATCTAAAACCTACTAACGTAAGTTGAATACTGAATAAAAGTGTTTTACTCATACTGCAAAACAAAATTATAAATAACACTACTTCTTGATCTCGATGTTTGCGGTCATTGGATGCTTTATGGCTCGGTTAGCACCCATGATCGTCATCTTCATCTTCCTCCTCTACCTCATAATCTTCGTCATTTTGATCACTACTTGTCATCTATGTTTAGGTCATGTCAACTTCTTCAAAATCAGAATTCTCTTTTGTTTGATCAACAAATGCTTTTTCCTCTTCATTTTTTCATCGTTGATCTATGTTTATGTTACAAAAACAAACACTATGTTGTCGAGAAAAAAACATTTCATAACACATAATCCACTACAAAATTATATTTCAATAAAAAAAAAACAGTCACATTTCCTTACCCGTTTGAAAGGCCATTTAAAGCGCGTGTTGTCATCCTATGTTTTTGTGGTTGATTTTTTTCCTAACCGCTATTTTCTTTCATTTGATTTGATTTCTTTGTGGTTAAAAAATGCAGTTTTAAAATTAATACATAATATATGGTCATGCATAATCAAAATAAACAATATTGATGAAAAAACATTGTTAAAAGTTTCATCAATACCTTTAAACACAAATGAAGATTAGAAAGGACTGAAATCAAAAATATGAAAGGAACTTCAAATCATCAAGTAAAGCGTGATAAGATTATATCAAAAAAATAGAACACGGTATATTACTGATATAATATCTCTGATATGTGTACTGTGGAAATCCTCGAGAATTGAAGATTATATCCTAATATTTAGAGTATGCACATGGGAAATTTAAGGCACAAAGTCTAACAATTTTTCTATGTATTTTATCCTTGAAAAGAACTCTTACATGTCTTCTTGGTTTTTTTCTTTAGAAAGAAAGCGTTGTCAAAGAATCCATAAAATGCTTTTAATACTCAAGTATTTATACTTATCGTGGCTAGATATAAAAATTGGTAACGATTATCACAACCTAATGTAAATAGAGTTGTTGTACTAGCAATTGCATACGAGTTGCTGACTTATTTTAGATCCACTGTTCTAAATCTTTCATTTGACAAAAGTTGGTAGGATCTTTGAAAAAGGTTGTGGAGTTGTGGAGTTTGCAACATGCTTACAAAACATGACCCTACCTCACACATGCATGTTTTATTTGTTGACAAACATCCATGACATAAATTTGAGGCTATTTACGGGAAACAATATGTGGGCTTCATCAATATGCCCATTCGAGCATACTCGGAAATCGTTTCCTTCGATAGACCACATTCTCTTTAGCCATTTCTCAAAAAGATTATGAGCCTGTTGAAGCACCCATCTCATGCATACCCAACAATCATAGTTGTCAGGAGGTGACATCTCAATGATGTATTTTGTTAAACGATTAGCGTGCCTTATCTACACCACCGCATTTCGAATACATAACCAAAGAACACTTCCGTATCGTCATGCCTGCTACTGAGATCCGCCAAGTAAATGGATCGATATACTTGTAACGTAAAACCACATGCCATTTATGGGATTTTAATTGCAATGTGAACCATTGTGTTGTATTCCTATCCTGGTTTTCTTCAAACTATTTCAATGCATCCTTACCATTCCCACCCTATACTACTGATCATCACTTGACCATGAGATTTTTATGCCCGTTCAAGCATTTAGAAAAGCACTTTGTGAATATCAACCAAATTTTTGCATTAAACATAAATAGGGATTTCCAAACAAATCCCTCAAACACATACTCATCCATGTGGGTATGAATTAGTTTTACTATGATTAAATACTCTCTATTTGTATTTTATACATTTTCCTTAAATATAACGAAATTTTATTGTATATGGAAAGGACAGTTATGCTATAAAGGGCTTCCAATTTTTATGGTATGATATTCTACGCTTTTACTCGATTTTGTCCCTCCTTTTAGCACTAAAATCTATCCAACTCTATTATCGATCGCCACTTCTCAAAGCGGCCTCAAACAAGATTCCCCCTTGAAGCTGCAAGTACCTCTAAATATTTTAAGAAGCAAGAGGGAATATGGACAAGTGATTGATTAGCATGGCGCTTGATGTATACATTTAAGTTTATAGTTAACACTCGCTTTTCATTGCGAGGCTTACCATGAAATAGGCAACAATAATGCTCTTCTTGAAGCTTGACAAAGCTTTCAAAATTTTGGACAATGTCTAGTAGCTATTTTCATATGATGGACCTGCAGGTTTATTGTGACAAATTTAATTTGTTGGTAGCCATTAGAAAGATAAAGTAGATTTTTTTGATCGATGCCAAAAAGGCCTCAAGTGGAGTTATTTGTGTGAATGGAAATGATTCCATCATTTTAAAATCCTCATTTATTTATTAACTAACGGCGTATCCTTGCTGCCCCACGGAGAAGCATTTTGCGCTAGTTATACTACGCGGTGAATGCTTTCACAAACACTTTCGTATTTTTAATATTCGTGAAATGTTATTTATGCTTGTTAAATAATCAACTTTGGCGGGGGCATACATTGATTTCTTTGCTTTCCCCAACTCCATTGAGACCAAATGATGGCATCCGAGAAGGAATGTTGCCCGCCATAAATGAAACCCTTGCCCAATTTGTGTTCGAAAAATGGGAAGAAATGGCCGTCAAGGAGACTTTCACGCGATCGTTTGAATGCTACTTTCTCCAAGGCCTATAAAAATCTCTGTGACCACGGATCCCATCTTCGACCTCAAAGGAGCAGCAAAATCAAGTATGTATTCACATTTGATTAATTAGCCTTGTTGCCCGGTGGTTTAGGTTTTGTAGTAAGCATAATAATGCACTGATATTTTATGAAGTCGATTATTGAGAAATTCAAAGTCAAGCCAGAATGTGCTTATTCGTTTGGATTTATTTACTTAGTTTCGTGGTTTAGTGTTTTAGGGTACGACGAGTTCTCTACATTTGTATTTCGGGGTAACCTTGGGCTTTGATATGCGATCAAATTCACACGGGATTCACACCAGGTTTTTTACGTTGAGTTACACTGTGATACCCAACCATCAAGATGCATGCAGTCTTTTACCTAATTTTAACAGTATTACGTGTTTGTGGGGCTAGGAAGTCTTGGAGCCTAGAGGTAAGATTCAGCCCAATTTTCTTTGAAGTATTTTCAGTTTTAACTAGTGGCGAGAGTCTGAATTCTCTGGGTATTGTATTAATATGCCATTGTGATCTAAATGTTTTCAATGACTAGCCTTGGTATACTTAATTGTTCTTAGTTCGGACCTAAATGTTCGACGAGACGATCACATGAGTACGATAATTTTTTTTTACGAGTGATTAGGGGTGAGATTAGGCATTTCTTGTTTTGCGAGGTATGTATTAAGATTACATTATTATGAGGATGGGATGATTTCATCTTCTAGTAGGTGTATAACCCAAATTACGAGAGATCGGATGGCCTCTGGTAGTTGGTGCTACATCTTGCTGCTCGAAAAAGCGCTCTGCTTTGCCTGTCTTTGGACGCGATTGTCCTAATAGGCCGTGGTTAGTGCACAAATCCTAGTTGTCGCATATGTGACTTGCAATCACAACATTCTCTTTTGAGTTGAAAGAAAGTTTTATGACTAATATTAGGAGACAAAGTTTGCTAAGGTATGTTGAAAATTTGGACAAAAATCGAATCCGGGATCTACTTGTAGACGGCGAGCTGCTCTACCACAGAGCTGCTCGTTCATCTCTTCTAGGGCTTTTATTATGGGTTCTCAAGCGCATGCCAGCCACATCCAATACCCTCTAAGCATCGGTTTCCATTTTGCTTGACGGTGGGGACAAGTATGGGTGTGATCGCAACACCTACTGATCACCCACCACACTCCCCACCTAGATTAATCCTTCTTCGATCAAAGGGTGATAGCACGTTCACAAGGCAAGTTCTAGTATGGCTCTAATACCATGTTGAATATATAGGCACACTAGGATTTTAACTTGTGATCTACTTGTGGGAAATTTCGTTCACTATCACCATCTAATGATGGATCATGGGGCTCTTATTACAAATTTTCAAGTGTAATTGAGTACTTTTGAGTACCCTACCTTTAGTTATGCGTATTTTGCTTGTAAAGCGGCCGTGAGAGTAGTTGGTTGATAGTATAATGGAGAGTGCCTTGAGGCATTTGGATGACATCTATTCCATTGAGTCTATTGCTATCTCATAGAATGTTTCATCGAGGCTATCTCAAATGCTATACGAAGAATATCTTATATTAATGAGATTTTGTGCCATTCTGATCTCTCAAAGCTTTCTGTCAAGCACCCACCTTTCCTCTCCGTCTTATTGGTTGAGGAGACATATTTCCTATGCACTCCTCAACTACTACGATGTTAGATGAGTACCTAAAGACTATCTCTTCCTGACTCCCGGGGCTTTTAGCATGGATTATCAAGTGTGGGCAAGCACTTCCCGACATCCATCTGTTAAGGGCAATTTGTTATTTGCTTCAACAAAGCGGGGACAAGTATGAATTACAATCTTAACACTATCCTCTAAGCTTGATCCTTCTTTGAATGAGGGTCATCACGAGATCTGAGGAAAACTCCAGCCATAAAAATGTGGGTGCACTACGATCCGAACCAATGACCTACTTAAGGATAGTGAGCTTTCATTATCACTGATTGTCTTAACCATCTCGGGATGGGACTTGTATTATGTATTTTAAAGTGTTGGTGAGCGCTTTGATAATTCCCCACCTCTCTAAAGCCCCTAAAGGGTGGGTGCTTCTTCTGCTACTGCAAATGTGTGGGATAAATATGAATTGTGGCATCCTCTATGACTTAAGTTTGCCGATAATTCTTGGTAAAATAACACTGTATCATAAACTTGTGGGTTCATCATTTATGTGGTACCCGTATGTTGGGGTGATTTTTCAAAACAATATTTTGTAAGAGGTACTGAGAGATGTTTAGAAGATTTAATATGGCTATTATTACTCTGCTTTCTGAAAAAAAAATTTCATGCACCGCCTTATTGTGAACGACATTGGGCTTGACTCAAAAGAGTCTTGACATTTGGCTGTCTCAAAATGTTACAGGACGCATCCCATAGATTTTGGTGATGTCCCCGGATGTTCCAAACATTTTGGGACTTGGGACTTTGAGGAGGGGACATCCCTATTTTAAATTTTTAAACTATTTTGATGTAAATTTACTTTAATTTTTTGTTCTTTTACCAAAAACATTGTATTTGAATCTTGAAAGTACTTTGAAAAGCATTAAAGATAGTTTAAACCCTAAATTTCATTCAACAAAGTTAAAACATATAAATATTATTTAATAGCCGTCCCATTCCATCCCCAAAATCTAGGATTTTTTGCCGTCAGTAAATGCATGTGATGTATTTTTGCTCTCAAGGGTAGGTGATATACTTCGCATGAGAGGGAGGTAAATAGCCACACCAATGAACTTAATCTTAAAGGTGTACGCTGATCGGGCTTGTGATTGGGCGAAAGGCAATATCAGGATGAGGAACATTATATCCTAAATTATAATGGGCTATTATGTAATCATATAATGTTCGTAATAAGACTTTCCATTTTATTGCAAAATTATTAAACTCAATCATTTGAATGCCAAAATTGAGTGTGAGTTCTACATGGAAAGAACTTATACATGCGGGAGATAGGAAGATTAAAAATAACTCTAAACTTATGCACGGGGAATTAAAGGAAGATTTTAAGCGAGGCTTGCATTGCTTTAAGGTTTTAGTTAAGCATTATTGTAAACAACTTTGATTAAATTGTGTAGTTCTAAAGTACCTAACAACTTCATTGACGGAAGTTAACGTATTCTAGTAGTAGACAACTTAATGTTGAGCATACGATATTGACAAACTTTGCTTCTTTAAATTTAGTACCTTTTCATAAAATTTCCCAACTCTGAAATATTATATGGGAAAATATGTCAACCTTTTGAATTTAGAATCGGCAAATTTATTTAATGGACATTGAAAGGACACAGAATGGCTAATATTAGGCCTTTGGAATTTTCTTGAGGAAATTTTGTAAAAAAAGAAGAAATATTTGTGGCGATACTCAAACATGCAGGTTCCAATTCGAATAGAGTTTTGATGAATGATGTAATCAAGAGTTCTTAACTCTTATGAAGCTTTATTTGCAGCCAAGAAGGGCGGGGGTTCGGGTCGATATCGCCTCAAAAGAGTTCAAAGCACCATATGCAATTTTGATTACTCTTTACAGGTGAGATCTTTGTTACCCCAACATACATGGTTACGGAGCAGCTCAAACATACTTTTTCTATGCCGTGTAGAGGCTTACCTTGAAAAGAGTGTCACGGGAAGGACGGCGATTATCAATCTCACTTAGCTTTTTATTGATACGAGTTTTGTGTGATCAGTGACAGGGAAACTCAAAAATGGAAAGGATTATATGTTGAAGCAGGAGCTTATTGATGCGGCCGGAAGCTAGTGGGCTTTCAGGAATGCCTATTGGGTAACTTAATTAACTGTTCCTTGTTTAGATTTGTGCTCATGCTTTGTGTGTATAGATTCAAAGATCAATCTTGTGTTATGTGTTTGTGATTCTCTGTGCAGTCTGCAGTTTACGCATCAATGAGATTGCAAATTACAGAAATGGAGCATTCTCAACCCAAAAATGGGTTCTGATTTGAATAATCCGTTGTTTATTAATTTTTGTGAATATTAAAGTGATGCACCATGTAACCAAAATAATGCTAACAATATTGAAAGCATTGGCAAACATTTGAAATTGTTAACAATCACAAATGCTCAATCCTCAAGCGAGAAACACTACCGCATGGGACCCTCTTTTGAGACAAACGTTAGAGACAGAAAATGAATTTCGTCTCTAACTTGTTTCCCTTTTTAATTTTAACAATAAGTGGAATTTTATTTTTTACCGAATTTGGGGCAAATGATGGGAAGGGAACCCTAGATTCGAGAGAGGAGGTCACGAGACGATGGGATAGATTCAGACTAGAGGAGGTCATGTATTATGGGGAGATCTATGCCAACAAGTACATCAAAGATTCTTTGTGATTTTACACACTTGCACCAAGTGATGAAATTGCTTCTTCATTTTCGGTGGTTTCTTCCCATGCACATCATCCCATTGTTATCGGGTGCACAAACAATCGGTCTCTTTTGGTTTGGTGCCCAAGTTGCGAGGGATATCTCTTCCTCCAAAGGTGTTGAGGAATATCTACAAATTCCATAAGGATGTGTTTTTGTTATCGACCACTAAGAGCACAAATTTTCAGCAAGAGTGACTAACTTCATGTATTATCTGGCACTCCGAGTGTCAACTTAGGGACTACTTCAATATGTGGTATCTTATAGCACCAACATCTATGACAAAGACATTCCATGTTGATGCTAAAGATATGGTTGACCAAGTAAAACATCACATACCTCTAAGGGTGCAACATTGGAAAGGACTACATCTTGAAAAGGCTTGATTTTTTACACTAGATGATAGTGTTGAGTAACAAGTTTCCCACAACCCAAGCTGAACCATCCAATTGAGTATGATTGTGGGTGAAGCATTAATGGCTAACTCAGTCTACAAACTACTTCAAGAGAAATCAAGCTATTTTGTCTCCCATTGCCAACTATGAAATGTATTGTTTGTCCATTAACCCACATTTGAGAAAGAGACGAATGTTCTACTTTCTCCAAATCTGAATTGGATGAAGAGGCAATGTTTGTGGTACCGACCATGGCATTAGGCTCAGATACCATGACTCGTTTACCCTTTCCAATGCCATGTAGGTAGTACCAATTGCTTCAAGTTGTGGAGTAGAGTTTTCTTGGCGCGACACTCATCTATGGAGTGCGTGTTAGATTTATGGAATGTACCGCACCCCTACTCTTGGATTGTTTGTTATGAACATTTTACCATGTTGCCTTCTTTTGGGACAACTTCAAAGGGCCATTCCCTTGGTTAGGTTTCTGTTTCGTTCCAAGCTAGGAATTCTTTAATTGTGGCTTGTCTTGAGACTTGGATTCTGCTAGCTTAGACTTCAACTTGGATTTTCCTTCGAATTTGCAAGCAATTTGTAGGCTTCCCCCAAAGAGGAGATTTGCAAGAAATCTATGTCATCTTCAATGTATCCTCTCAAAGCCTCGCCCTATATTTCAAGATGAGATTTTGCTCAGATTCTTGGATATTTAGTTTCATGGAAAAGGAGTGAAAGATGTTTATGTATTCTTGAACAATTTGATCATGACCTTGGCAAAAATTGGGAAAACTTGATGTACTAATCATCATACTTTCCAAAGAAGATACTAGACATGTTTTTGAGTGCTTCAATGAAACCTTTCCATGTTTCTCAGAAAAGTCGATTCATCATCTTCATGCACAGTGCAGTAGTTGTCCCACCATTTCTTTACGGATAAAGAAACTTTCACAATAGCAAATGTAATCTTTTCACTATTGAAATTTACCACATAGTATGAACAAATAAGGTTAAGTCGGTTATCTAGGGTAAGGTTAAGTCAATTAACTAGGGCTAGGCATCTGGATACGAATGCACGGGTGCAGTGCCGATACAACAAATTTTTAAAAATCTTGGGTACGGTACGCTTTTGGGTACGTTATATATATATATTAAATTTAAAGAAGCATTTGCATACTTATTGAAATTTAATTCTCATACATTGCATACTTATTGAAATTTATTATTTCTCTATCACAGTTATTTATCTTAGTGACTGTGATAAGATTCAAGGAGTTTTGATTGTTCATGGTGACCTTCCTTGATCCACTCAGCACGATAGTATTGTCTGACATATTTCCCGATACATCATAACTAAGAAGGAAAAATATGGATCCAAGCTAGCAGGTGGGACGATTAGTCCGAGCACGGGAGAATACTGTTTGAGTTTTGGAAAGCTATCCAGTATTTTTAATTACTAATCTATCTACAAGCGATCAAAGCTCATGATTCTTTCAGAAGATTGCAAGAAGTTGCTTGGTCCAAAAAGGTGCAAAAATGGATTTTATGACAATAAGAAAAATATTGCCATCAATGCGTAGAGCTCGAGAAAATATACACTTTTAGAGAAAACGACACATGAAACGGAGTCACAGAATGAAAGTTATGGCACAAGCAAGTTTTTGCTACTACATCTTCCCGGACCCTTTCCAAAAATGGCAAATTTTTTTCTATCCTTGTGATTTTTCCACCAAAAATCAAAAAAGGAAAGAAACGTTGTCTTTGGCAAGTTTTTTTTGGACGGGTATGGTGGAAACGTACCCATTGTGGGGATAGGGTATGGTCCGGATCACGGTTTTGCCGTGCCGGACCTTACCTTGTCCCTGTGGGTGCGTTTCAAGCATACCCACAAACAGACCATACCCCCGTATCAAAGATTCTGGTACATTTCTAGGCTGGTACGGGGGCCTTAGGCGTTTCAGCATCTAGATCTAGGGCATTTCAACTATTTTTCTTTCAAAAATAGGAATGTCTAAATTGTCCTATAACTTATATGGGGTGTGACCACCAAAAGATCGTTGTGGAACAGTAAGATTGGGAGTCGCTTGTACATGTTTAAGAAGTTGAGAGAAGTGGTCGACGATCCCCGCTCTTTCACATGCATGAAATTCTTCCAATTCTTCTCATTGTTATTGCAAACCATCCTCTACCATTTGTTTGAACATATCCAAAGTTGGAATCTTTGAAGTTGTTTGGTTTTCCATCTAGAAACATGAAGTATGAAGAAGGATCACGGATTTCTAGTCCTAATTTCCTGTATTCAAACCTCGTGTGAGTGGGCATACAAACAAAGAGAGAAAGTTTAGATGTAACTTCAATACCACTAGGATATGATGAAGTGAGTATGTGCTCTAATACCACTGATCTAAGGACCCATGAGGAGACCCAGTGGACAACACTCTAAATGTGAATCTAGATGTGTTATATGTGGAAAATGTAGATGACATGACAAAATCCAAAAGATATATGAGAGCGCTTGTACAACATAGAAGAAAACAAAGAAACACTAGACACCAAATGCAGAATTGCAATGCAAAGTCATGTACAAGATCCAATAGGTAGGATGTAGTACGTTATCTTATCACTCTACTCACTATCTCCAATATATGACTATTTTATAGGAATATAATGATGCCTTAATATACAATGGAGGATATGAAACAATGCAAAACCGTTACAAGTGCTTTATAACCAATCATCATCTTCACCTAGCCATACCACGCAATGCCGTAGAGAGGAGTTAGGACCTTGCAGAAGGCAAACATGTGTGTGGCATGATGATGAATCCATTTGTGTAGTCAAATCATGACAAAGCGACATTGTGGTGCCCCAAGCTATTTGAAGATCTACGAAGCTGCAAGGAGGATTTAGGCCCTCGCGGCATGCACATAATGTTGAAACTTGATATCAATGGTGAAGCCAAATCATAAAGTGGAGAACACCGAGATGCCATGAACTATTGGAAGCCTCAAATCCTCTGGATAATTGGAAGAGTGCAAAAGCACCAATCTATCAATGGGATTCACCCCTCTTGGTTGCTCCATATAATCTTTAAACAATCTATGGCCTTTTATAAACTATTTGATAAGAGAAAAGGCAAGAAGAAGAGTAGATATGTCCTGCTCTTGCTAGGATTTCGCCACAATTGTGATTTTCCCAACTAGCAGGGATTTGCGTGACTATTCTAGGATAGGAGCTTTTTTTTCAAATTTAAACATTATCCATTACCATTGGTCAACAATAGAGAGTTGCATACTAAAAGGATTACCGAAGCATCTTATGATCTCACCTAAGTTTATAAGTTTACATTTTATTTAGCAAAATGGAGGTTCATCTTGGCCAACAATAAGAAAGGCCTTCATTTTTTCCCAATTCGCAACTGTCCCAAAAGATTCAACAAATCTGTCCAAGCAAAGGACAGGACTGTCTACCGATTAGCGAGTCAGTTAAAAAGTTAAGGCTGAGCCATCAACAAAATACACATTGACTAATTGACTCCCTCATGGTAAGAAGATTCGCTTAACTTTCCCATGCACTCTGGCTGCCTCAAGCATATATCCATGATCCAAGAGCATCTGCTGCACTTTCATGAATTTAAGGTGCTAAAAGGAAACCCTACCTGAAGAACAAATCTATTGGATCAAAAAGCATTTGATTCAGACTAACCCTCATACAAGCTTATCAAGACAGTTGCCTTAATCACCGTGAAAGGATACCAAACCTACCTTTAATTACATCTTTTTTACATACGAGTCTCTCGACTTGTTTTTCAGCTCACTGTGACCCTTTTTAATAAACCGTGCAGCGTATAGAAATTCCATTCACTTTTATAGTAGGTGATTTGCTTCTAACATTATGATGCCGCCTTTTGAGAACACTGCCTCGCACAATTCACTCATCACACAACTGCACCCAAATTATATCTCTGTTGCATATTAGTTTTGCAGCTAAGACCTCTAACGTATGGCTGTTTGATACTAATCTTTGTGTTCTTTGGTCAACATACAACTGCAAGCAGACAAACTTTACTTCAAGGCAATGCAAGGTTATGCTTTGTTAATAACTCTCGGTTGTTGTGCCTCGGTAGTTTTGAGTAGTAGCCGGCCAAGTTACCAGCACGGGTTCAGGTGTGAGTATGGGTAAGGGGTTTGGGTACAAGTGTTCGCCATTATTTTTTAGACCCCGCTATGGCTTGGGCAGGGCACGGCTTGTCTTGGGAAGCTCTCTAATCAACAATTTCATAATATTTGTAATCTTGAATGCAAGGTATGTTGCTTTCAATTATTTGTTATTAATGGAGTATAAAGCATGAGGAAATGTGCTTTTGATTTTTGGGGATCCTCAGTAATCTGCTACATATTAACAGGAGCATGCCTTCTCCTCCTCCTGGAGCTCCAAAGTCAAAGATTATTGGGATGAAGTGGTTTAGCCATAAAGGATTGTAAGAAAGTGGAAAAACCCTAGAATGACCTCAGATTTGCAATCAGGTCTTAATGGAAATATTTTACCTCTTCTTACAGGTTTGACCTATCTCTTTCTCTCAAGATCTCAACTTTATCATATGGGCTGGCAATGCTATGGCACCTTCACAGTCAAAGATGGATACTCTAAACTTGTTTCCCATCTGGAATCCCCAAGTTGGATGAAAACGGTGATTTGGTGTTCTAAAGGTCTCCCTCGAGCAAATGCTTTTCTATGGTTCATACTCAAAAAGAAAATTCTCACGTGGAACCTGTTTAACAGGATAGGGTACCATGGTCTATCCTGTTGTGTTCTTTGCAGTGAAGCTTCTGAAGATTTAGATAACCTTTTCCTTCATTGCAACTATTTGTGGGAATCTTGGGCCTGGTTTTCTAATAGAATGAGCTCTTATCAGTGCTGCCCAGAAAGCATTCAGCTTCTTATTCAACATTGGGAGGGGGTGAGATATGACCAGATAGATGAGTTTTGGACCATTTTCTCCGTGATTCTAATTTGAGCTTATAAAAGGAAAGGAATAACAGAATTTTAAGGGTCAAACATCTTCCCCATGATCATTTTCTCTTCAATCTTGAAAATTTGATTCAGGAAGTTTTCCAGTCCAACATTTAGTTACCAAAAAAGAAAATCATCAGTTTTAAGTGACACATTCTTATTCGTAGGAATCTTCTTCAACAAGTAGATAATTGGTTGACTCCTACAGAGACCAAGAGGAAAGAAGCTAAATGGAAAACCCCTCCTATAAAAATTTTATTCTCAATTTTGATGTTGCCTCAAAAGGTAACCGAGCTTTTCAGGCACTGGAGGTCTCATTCAAGATGACGAAGGTAAAGTCATTTCTTTTTTCCTTTAATATACCTTTGTAAATGAATAATGACAAAAGCAAGAGCTCTAACTCAAGGTCTCATAATAGCTATTGATCATGGCACTACAAGGCTCATTGTTAAAGGCAATTTTCAGGTGATTATCAGTGCAGTTTAAAAGCCTGTTAAAATTCCCATCCTCTTGAAAAGAACCATTGCTAGTAGCAGAATTATGAAGGAGAATTTGAGGTCATCTCTTTCTGATACTGCTATGGGGAGACCCAAAAAGTGACCACTCATTTGGCCAACATTGGAGCTGCCACCTTGGAAAAGGATGTAGACTTTTATTATGCAAGACATAGCATCACTCCCCCATATCATTCCAATTATCAATCATGACAGAGAGACTGCGGACATCAACTCGAATCCCTCGCAAGATTTGGCATGCTTAATGACACAAGAGTAGTCTTAGACAATGTATGTTCTCATTAATGCAGGGCTGCTACTTGTCGTGCCACTCCCTGCATGTGGTATTCATTGTTCCCATTTCAAGCCAGTCAGCATGCTGCAGTTGTTTTCTCATTCTGCATTCTTCCATTGTGTATCAAAACATCTATTGGCAAAGCAAAGCAGTCATGGAATGAGGGCTGTTGGATAGAATTCGAAAAGGAAGTGCTGCAAGCATGCAAGCAGATTAGGTAACGGGGCTTCAATAAACTGACGGAGGAGTGCAACCACAAGGGTTCGGTCCAAATGGCCTACATCCGGAGCGTTATTGGGGAGCAGAACTTCAACAAAGAAGAAAAGTACTGGAACCCAGAAGAACTGAGTTCACTGTTTAGACTAAGAAATCAAAAGAGTAATTATGATGAGACCAAACAGAACTCTCTCTTCTTGACTGTGCAGAACTGTAGATTGCAGTCTATCAAAGCCACCCTCAATTTGATGGTGAGTGACCTGAACTTAAAATTCGAAGTCCTCGACTCAAAACTGGACTCTGTTTTAGTTAAATGTAATGAACTGTGAGCATTGGGTTTGGGTGTTTCTATGTGTAATTGTGCTAAGGAGGTTTTCTCTCCTATGGTTGATCCCAATTCGTCCCCCTCTAGCCAAACTCTTCTAGCACAAAAATGGCTCTGATATCTGTATCCAAAAAGGACACCTTGGCAGCCATTGAACAATTTAATTTCCAATGCCTGTACTTAGCTGATCTGCTTTCCCTACTTGCCAACACCCCTCTCGATGCGGTTGGTAATGGCAGAACTTCAAAGTTCTTGGTTGATGCTCTTAACCCTACGGACATTGATAATGTGGTTAGGTTTTCCACTCCTATTATCAAGTGGACAGCTCTCAAATTCCTGGTCCTTCAAGGTCCACAAATGACTCAAAGTTGTGCTTTTCTTAACAAACCTGTTGTCATGCTTTGGACAACCCAAAAGAATCCCACCCAGTTTAAGATCCTGACATGACTGGTTTTTTGACTGAAAATCTTCTGAAAGATGTAACTTTGAAGGATTTTGATCATATTATTTCCTAATTATTTTCGTGATATTGTATGGTATTGACTGGTCCTAATCTGCAAAACAGTTGTCTCTTCCTGTTCTTTGCACTTTGGTTATGTTTTTCTGTTCATTGTTTAACTGGCTGTATGGTGTTGGATGTTGTAATTTTCCAGCCCCTCTTCGTGTTTTTTGGACCTCGGATGGACATAAATTTCTGTCATAAGGTGGTGGTTTATTGATGCTACTGTTTTAGGTGATGGCCCTTTTCCCTCATTTATTATATGAAAAAAAACATGTTAGAAAGATGGTAACTTGAATATGTCTTTGACAAGACTTTGGGAGTCTATGGGAGGTTGGACTTAATGGACAGAGAAAATTTTAGAACGTATCCATCAAGTCCATCCTCCCATAGACCTCCTTTTTTCCCAAAATGACAGATAGTTTCTACTATGTCAGAATGTGTTAGTGAAAGAAGGATATGTCAGAATTCAGAATGTGTTTGTGAGTGGAAAGAAAAGCAATCAACACATCAGCGGCTGTAGTGGAGATGAAGTAATAAAAACGAAATGAGCCATCTTTGGCAAGGTCAAATTCATCCATTCAAGATCAGATACCAAATTCTAGTGAAGTCCTGGACTTGTATGAAACTATAATATTCTAGGAAAGGATTCGTGAAGGGACAAGTTAAGTAAATCTCTTAGCAAGAGCAAGCATAAAACCCGTGAGAGAGGCATGAATTATGAGTTTAAGAGTCTCCTTTACAATTCAATTTTAATATATCCTTTGCCAAGGACAATCCTAAAACCTGGAACTAATCCATCAATCTTAACCTATTCCAACACAAAAGACCTATGATCAATTAAAATATTCTTAAGCCGCTACTCCTCATCAGTTCTTCAGTACATCCTAGTATATATAGTGATTGTCCTTAAAGTTCCTTGGGAGTAAACAAGCCTGTACAATCTATTCCAAGTTCTTTTGTGGCAAGGTTGTGAAGATGTCAAGAAATTGCCCCTGGTATCGTGGAAGAAAGTTTTCCTTTCAATAAGTCATGGGGATACCAGCCTAAGGATTTTCAAGCTTTTCAATGTTTTCATTGGTGCCAAGAATGACAGAGAATGCTCAAGGACGGCTTATTTACATAAAAAGGATCTCTATAGGAGTTTGAACGGTGAATTTAAAAACTTGCATATTTTGTGGAGTTGACACCAAAACTTTCAGCATGGAGGCTCGTAGTGCCGTCATTTGGTTTGTATACATCCACATCTATCTTTATCTCCAAATATAACATTCTATCTTTTGTGTATTGTCTAGTTTTTGTGTGCGAATGGATGTGAATATGTGATCTAGATGGCTGATCTCTATTTCCCTCTTGTACCATTATCGTATTTAGACCCAGTGCAGACTTACATTGGCCAACCATAATGGCAGTAAAGTAGTAATTAGGGACAGCATATGACCTTAAGAGAGGAAAGTGAACCGCAAAAGGGAAAGATCAGTAAGGAGATCAGAAAGGATATAGAGAAAGAACAATTCGCAAGGCATCAAATCAAGATAACCATCTACATCAAATCTTGACATGTAGTTGCTTTCGACCAAATGAACACAGATGAATATTCAACATCAACAGAGACAGAGACAGAATATTCAACATACCACCGGAGGCGAGCAAGCTCAGGAAAAGATAACCAAAAGCAACGAGATTATTGTCGATCTGGGGCTTGAACAAGGGACTTCGGATGCCAAGCATTCAAAGGACACACAGTCACAACCACGAAGCATGTAAAACCCGATATCCAGAGAACAGCTCAACAAAACCCATACAGCTCAAACCACGGACCCGAAACCGCTTGGAAACTGGAAAAAGAACAGGGGGCTATGGCGGGTCATGTGTTTTTGATGAAGGCGGAGCTATGATTTTTCAAAGTGGAACCGATTGACAGCTGCGGGTGAGGAGACAGGAGTCGCTGAAATGATAGCCGACAACAGCTGGCAAAAGCTGCAGTATTAATTATCTTGTCAGGAGGGGAACGGAGACGGAGTTGACGGAGTCGACGGAAATGAAAACGGAGCGTGGGCCACCCCCTGCGAACGCCACGTAGGCCGCTGTGCCACCTCACTACCCCCTGCGAACTTGCGTGAGGGATAGGGTCCAGCGGTCCGATTTCAACGTATAGGCAAGGTGGCTGACTTAAAGGTCGCGGGGGTGCCCTAGGCAATAGTTTGAGTGGGTGCCCTCCTCAAAAATTTATTTAATATTTTTTTCCATAAAGTAAATAAATAAAATATGTCTATATTTTTGTATTTTTAAATTTACATCATGGTCATAATAAAATAATAATAAAAATATATTATTAAATTATCACGGAAGGATGAAAAATATATTGTGGATGGAAAAATTTAATCGTAGGAGATGCTCATAATGCAAAAAATACAATATTTTATACAAGGCTTCTTACAAGTCTAATTTAGCCTTATCAAGTAGGTGACATGAACTCTATCCTAAAATAAAGCACCATTTTTTTCCAAAGAAACAAAAATGTTTATGTAGCTCCCATGGTTTTGTGAAGAGTCGTATTTGGACTAGGCCTACGGATTCCTCCATAAAAAAATAATAGAAAATTTCCCCACAAAATTAAAAATAGAAAATTAAATACTTGTTTCCTTTAATTATACTCACCTCTACTAGATACACCACAACATTATAAAAAAATACATTAATCTTTTTTTTAAACAAATTACACACCTATATCTGGAGCTATATCAAGAGAATGGGTAACAATACCAAAAAAATTCATATGTGCTTATAAATATATGATATTTTCTTTTACTTGAAAAAATATTACAAATTATTTTTATATGTATGCGTGAAATTTATGTTACTATACAATAATATCTATAAATGGGTTGATCAATATTAAGTCTTCAGATAAATTATTTTAAAGTTAAGTTCTAAAATTAATCGACAAAAAGGAAATTTTTAGATTCGGGTGCCACTGACGGTTGGCGCCCTAGGCAATTGCCTAGTTTGCCTAAGGCTTAATCCCCTCTATAGGCAAGAATAAATCACACCCATAGCAATTTTGACTGTTATCGAGCTACGGACATCGTTTCAATTAGAAACACCTTACGTCGTAATTACTCCTCTTGATCTAGGAATACAAGTTTTGTCGCCCTAAATTTAAATTGCATCTCAAACCCGTAGAGGACACATTTGTAAGTACCTAGAGGGATTTATTCAAGAAACATTTACACGCTTCAATATGAACATGTCCCCCACTCATTTGCAATCCCTATATTGTTAATATATTATTATGACACTTTGCACAACGTATTCCATTAGTTACAGTCAACTATCACATAACTTGAGCATGTAGTGGGGCAAATATGTTCTAACCCTACAAGTTAACTATCATCTACTTTCTCTAAGTTTTTTTAAATTAAGATAGTATCCTTATGTAATATAGGGTTGTTTTATTGTTATG
Source organism: Taxus wallichiana var. yunnanensis (assembly GCA_018340775.1). Lineage (NCBI taxonomy): Eukaryota > Viridiplantae > Streptophyta > Pinopsida > Cupressales > Taxaceae > Taxus > Taxus wallichiana. The sequence continues at coordinate 826,151,748 of CM031235.1, read as the reverse complement.
TTTATGAATTAGATTAAATCATAACAAAATTTTATTACAACATTTTGAATTACAGTTAGCTTAATTTTAATGTAACAATTTGGGGATTTTCATTTATTGATTCATATCAATCAAGGGATATACTCTTCACAATTAAGTTGTCAAATTGTAATATCTTATCGGTGTAAATTTTAGTGGCTAATCTTTGTTAATTCATGAATATTTAAGTTTTTGAAATTTGGATTTGGCTAATTTTGAGGTGTTAGGTCACTTTTTATTTTGCCTAAATTATTTAGGTACAAGTAAATTTTTTGAGTTGATTCACCTAACGTTTACAATAATAACCAATTTTTATATTCAAATCACATTTATCGAACTAAAAATATACTACCAAAAATATATATTTAAATTCTAAGTCATTAAATATATGTTAAAAGTTATTAATTTCCAACATATATTTCACAACTTCAAACAAATTCTTTTGACAAACACTCTGCATTAAGCAACAAAAAAATCACTACCCAACTTGAATTGCAATTCAAACTCTCAACCTCGTAGGCCATGGAGGTGGTGCTACAAGGCAGTAGAAAAACATCATACAACTGTAATATTTGTATTTAGAAAAAAAAAAATTGTTTAACTTTTCAACCTAGAAAACATATATATAATATATGACGTTAAAAATACATACATGTAAAAAGGTGCATCACTAGCCAGTAAGGATTGCCTAAAATGTGCATATATTGTTCGCACAATTAACTACAGAATATAACCTTCTCCAACTTCTGTGAAATATACCAATTTTATAAGATCAGGAACATTGTTTTAAGTTTGAAATCGTGGATTTCGTGGCTCTACTTCTTCGGCGGTTATCTTGCTGATAACTTTGAATCTTCATATATGGGAGGATGAATCTATGAATTCTCAACATCTCTTGATTTCTTGCGAGAACAAATATGGGAGGATAAATTAATGTAAAGGTATTTATTCGAAATGATGCTAAGTTGGGGAAGGAACATACTTCATCAAGATAATTATATTATTATATAGCTAATAATAGAAGTAAGAAATGGTTAAGATTGGCTAATGGTAAAAAAAATGGCTCAGAAGTGTAACAGTACATCTCACAATTATGAGAAATAAGATTAAGATGAGTAAACGAGCAAGATTCTAATAGAATAGAAAATGAGCAAATATTAAAAGGAGGGGGAGGCTTTGAATAGTTTAAGATGAATCTTGTTGTTATGGAGTAACACTTTGGGCAACATCTTACATTAGTTACAATCAACTATTACCTAACCTAAGCATGTAGTGGAGCAAATATGTTCTAACCCTAAAACTAAATTATGTTAAGTTTTATGAATTAAAATAGGATACTTATGTAATATAGGATTGTTTAATTGCTATTTTAATGAATTAAATCAAATCTTAATAAATTTTTAATACAATATTTAAATTACATTTAGCATAGTTTTGATGTCACAATTTTGTGATCTTAATTTATATATTAATTCATTTCAATATTGATTGTCAAAGTTTAATATCTTAAATTTGAACCAATGACATTTGAAAAATAACCCTTGGAACTTATCTTATCCCATTAATCACTTTTATATGAATAGTTCCTACACATGTTTCTTAATTATCATACATGGCCACTAAGTTACATATGTTACTCATCATTAATTATTTAAAAACTCTTTGATTGAATGTAGAACATGTATTAACACATTTGCTCACCATTCTCAATAAGTAGAATTTAATTTACACATGGTAGGAGGATGAAATCTGTTATAATGGACATATTTAGTTAGGAATTTTTTCCTAATCTAATAGATTCATCCTCCAAAGTACATTGATCACTTATAAAAGACAACTTACCTTACCCATTCAAAGGGACTCTTATAACACATCTTTGGGACTACTTATGAGATCAAAGAAAAGAACCCAATTGCTATATCACTCTCTTAGGAACATCAACCAACAATAAGTTTGCATAATTCAAATATATAGATTCCCTACGAAATAGTACCCTTGGTTCTAATAATAATGAATATGTTAATCACATAGAAAAATTGGGTTGGATTGTAATAGAAAGGAAAATTTAGAAGTATTATATGTTCTAAAATGTTTGCAAGTGATATATTAAGTTATGTAAGGTAAGAAACTTGGAGAAATATTAAAAACAACATTGTTAAAACATACATGTTAGATGAAAGAGGCATCATAGACACAATGACTCACGTGACTTCACACTTATCACACACCTAATTGGTAATTTAAGAGGGTTTGTGGCCATTTTCCAAACTTACATGTTTGACCATTGAGGCATCATAAACTCAATTCATCGCATGACCTCACATTGCATACACAATTTTCACAACTTTGATAATCGAAGTGTTTATCTAGCATCACATTTTAACTCACTATATAGGACACCTCTTTTTCGAATTCGATTCATCGCATCTTACTTTGTAAGGTACGTTGTGGGTACATTCATACAATATATTTTTAAAAATAAAAATATAAATATATATAAAAATTTGAATAAAACAACAAGCTTATTATGACTCGAAGCCATCTAAAGCAAGATTTCTATGACTGAATACAAGAATACCACAAAACATTAAATCTATGAGTCCGTCTACTAATGGGCTCACAAACATTCCACTTATTGTTAATGCGCATGGAAAGGTTTGGGGAGAAGGCAACATTTTCATTAGAGTTGTTTGGAGGTAGCCTCTCGAGAGGGGGCTCTATGAGCCACCTCATAATATTCCCAAAATCATTCTCATCCTCCATAATTAGTCCAGTAGAAGGAGCTGTGAAAGCATTTATGAGCATTGTATACATTTCGAACTGAGATTGAGGATGCTTATAGAAAGATTTAATGTCTATCCATTACATCCACTTCCCAAATCTATATAAGTCATGAAATATTTTAATTCATTTCTCAAACCAAAGGAGGGCAGAGCAGCCTCTTGTCAAGGAAAGGATCTTGTCATTATATTTCAGATTTGACGAAATCGATTTGTAGGATTGGCACCTAGTGTCAAAGGAAGAGAAGCCTAAACGGATCCTCTTAGGAACTGGTTTTAGGCTGCCCAACCACCAAGTGATTCAGTTGTTCCCATGCCTTCTAAATTAACTGAATAATAAAGAACCCATGAGGAGCAATAAGAAATCCCCCAAATAATAAGTCAACCAAATGAAGTCCTTTTCATCTCTCTTGACCCTTCGGAGCCTATTGGCAATATTGAATCTCACACGAACTTTCCAAGGTTCAATTCCAGTCAAAGCCCTCAAGTTTTATTTATTTTTTTGCACTTAAAAAAACATGTGAGTACACTAAGGATACATACCTAGGGCTAGGGTGGGTATGTACCCACAGTTGTACCCGGCCTTATACTGGGCAATATATGTACACACACACACACGTGTGTGTGTGTGTGTGTGTGTCTGTGTGTATCTGTGTGTGTGTGTTTGTGTAATGTTTTATGCAACATAGTCCTTTTCAGATTTAAACTACAAAATTTTAAGGCATTTTGTCAAATGCAATTCGCATGCTTCCACATTTTGTAGACAAATCTTTCCTATGCATTTTTATTTTTATTTTTAGTTTTTTTAGATGACATTTCTAGATGGAATTTTGTAAAAAGTTCCCACGCTTCCACATTTTACGTAGACATGATATCTTTCTTGTGGCATTTTTCTTTTTCTTTTTTTTGTGAGTTTTTAAAAGATAATTTGAGATGGCATTTTGTCAAACTTGGGTTGAGAATGCTTCCACATTTTGTAGACATGATGTCTTTCTTGTGGCATTTTTATTTTTGTGGGTTTTTAGAAAACAGCTTGAAATGACACTAAAACCCAAAACAACAACATAAAATACTCTTCCATCATTTTTAAGCATTTCCATATTGGATCTTGAGGAGAAATGCATTGTGCCAAATATGCCATTTATATAGAGGGACGAGAGGATGTTGGCAGAGGTTGTGGATGTTGGCTAATTAGAATATATTTGTAAATCATTTAAATAAAAGAGACCCTAAAGCATGAAAGAGCTTTCAAACAGAGGTACGGATGCATGCAGACTTAATAGAATCATATCAACTGCAGATATTTCTTATCTAACGCATCTCATTCTTATAACCACATGGCAAGGGAATTTTTATATGAGAGTTCTCAAGTGCAAGAATCTTGTCTTCAACACAAACAAGTCTAAGATAAATAAAATCCATAGATCCACATAGGAAGAATAATATCCAAGCTTGTTTTCTAAGATCTATATATTAAATATATAATCTAAGAAAATTATCAAAAAAACATAGCAAGAACCCGGCACTAGAATAAACGGAGCAATGAAACCACAACTAGATGCACCATATGACTCACCAAAGGAATCCCCACGCACATTCTCCTCCCTGCTCCAAATGGAATCAGCTCAAAGTTTTGTCCCTTGTACTCTATCTTCCCACTGTCACCTTCCAAAAATCTCTCTGGAATAAATTCCAACAGATTTCGAATCCGGGGTCTCTTCCACAGGCATCCAAATTAGAAGCCACCAAGGCGAGTGCACGAACTTCATGGCGAAGACACTAAAACCAGGTGGCATTGGGATAAGTGGTCAACACCTCTTGCCCACGCATATGCTCGTGATGTTGGTCTTCTAACGTAAGCCGCCACATTCTTGTTAACGCGGTTAGCTACTATGGATTTGGATTTCCCTATGCCCCAGAATGAGGTTATCGCGGGGCCGACTTAAAGGTCGGGAGTGCCCTAGGCAATAGTTTGAGTGGGCGCCCTCCTCAAAAATTTATTTATATATTTTTCGCATAAAGTAAATAAATAAAATATGTCTATATTTTTGTATTTTTAAATTTACATCATGGTCATAATAAAATAATAATAAAAATATATTATTAAATTATCATGGAAGGATGAAAAATATACTGTGGATGGAAAAATTTAATCGTAGGAGATGCTCAGAATGCAAAAAATACAATATTTTATACAAGGCTTCTTACAAGTCTAATTTAGCCTTATCAAGTAGGTGACATGAACTCTATCCTAAAATAAAGCACCTTTTTCCAAAGAAAAAAATGTTTATGTAGCTCCCATGGTTTTGTGAAGAGTCGTATTTGGACTAGGCCTACAGATTCCTCCATAAAAATATATATATATAGAAAATTTCCCCACAAAATTAAAAATAGAAAATTAAATACTTGTTTCCTTTAATTATACTCACCTCTACTAGATACACCAGCAACATTATAAAAAATACATTAATCTTTTTTTAAAACAAATTACACACCTATATAATCTGGAGCTATATCAAGAGAATGGGTAACAATACCAAAAAATCATATGTGCTTATAAATATGTGATATTTTCTTTTACTTGAAAAAATATTACAAATTATTTTTATGTGTATGCGTGAAATTTATGTTACTATACAATAATATCTATAAATGGGTTGATCAATATTAAGTCTTCAGATAAATTATTTTAAAGTTAAGTTCTAAAATTAATCGACAAAAAGGAAATTTTAGATTCAGGTGCCCCTGACGGTTGGCACCCTAGGCAACTGCCTAGTTTGCCTAAGGCTTAATCCTCCTCTGGTTATTGGGTAGTGGGCATTATTACAATGTACGTAAATGAAAAATCTTATTTTATCTTTTTGTTTAATGGTGAATTAGTGATGAACAATTTACATTTCTCCTCTTTGTATATCAAAATAGGCTTTCTAGAATCACTTTATGTTGCTTTTCTTATATGAATATCACCTGAGGGTTTCTCTGGAATGTCCTTTTGTTGATTTTCTTATATGAATAGCACCCAAGTGTTTTAATACTTAGTGATATAGTTAAATTAAAAATTGTTAATATTATTTTTGGATGTCTTAAGTGTGAAGATTAACTTATTCTAATTTTGTAAATAATCTTATGATTATTAATATTCTCTTATAAATGTCTTCTATTTTGGTAATTTAAAGTGTTCAAGATACAATACCACAAAAGGAGCAAGACATACCTAGTGGCGTGTCTGTTTGTTGTTGCCATCTGTATACAGTCCGTATTTATTAAGTAGTTGATAGGTTAGTAATATTTGGGTTTACAATTTTTTCACATTTTGTATGCCTCATAAGATGGGATAAAGAGCATATATCACATGTGTAAAGGAAATCCCATCGTAGAAAGGTGTGCGGACGTATTTGAAATTGTCCTTATAAATTTGTTTTTGTTTGGTGTAGTTATTTGTTGCCAAAATGAAGACACGAAGCCAATCAAACATACCAATATCTCTCGATACTCCTACATGGATGTTGTGCATAAGGAACATTCAGTGCGAGGAAGAATTTTGTAGGAAACCGTTTGATGTCCATGTTGTTCACCATAGAAGGCCAAATCTTAGTCAATAATGAAATACATGAGGATCTTTTTACAAAGTTTAAAGTCCATGATCTAAGGACTATTTTCCTTTCTAAGTTTAAGAGAAAAAACACATTCTAGGGGATTCAACCTAATCTATGACACTATGGAAGATGCAATCTGATTTGAACCTGGAAACAAATTGATCAAAAATGGAATTGACGTTCCAAATCCAAGACCTAAAAAGGATTGTCTAAACAGGGAAAATAAAATAAGCGAGGTTAAGAAATTTGGGTGCTCGAAATGAAGAGATGAGAGTTGGAGATGTTGTGATTAAAAATTTAGCATTTTGTATTGCTTTGTACTTATTGTTCAACTGTGTTAAAATATATTTCTATGTGTATATTGTTTCAATAGAGGTTTTTTTGTATAGTTTCATGCCCCGTTCTATTGAATATTCATTGTTAGGTTAAATTTTATTCCAAAAATAACATTGAGATGAGTCTTAAAATATATATATTTTTAGGTCGATAGGCCTACTATAACTCAATACAATCAATAATGTGAGGAATCTCTTGCAATCCCGATATCCTAAACATGTTTTGCGTACGATTAGAAAAGAGTAGTTTATTTTTTTGGAAGTGCATTATTTTCTAAATTAGGGATTTTGTGGGATAAATTAAAGTTTAGAATTAGGGATGTAGCACAAATAGTTAAGGCTTTTGAATGTTAATACATCATTTCCTTCATCATGTTTTCATATAGGTATGTATTGAATAATGTAGGGTTCTTAGGGAAAAATATTTAGGGCTTTAGATGGAATATGTATGTATTGAATTATGTCGATATTCACTTGTAACATCTATGTCATTGGTTATGTTTTTGAAGGTGTGTAATGAACGCCTTTTGAAACTAGTTTTTGAAGCTATTATCTTTGGATGGACTCAAGTCAACTATATTTGGTGATAATTTTTAATTTTAATTTGTAGATACATGATTATTTGATGTGTTGTTTGATCACATTTCCTTATCGGTACATATTTGTAATAAGACTTCGATGCATCAAATTTTGTTCTTGAGAGATACAATTTTGTCAAATTATTTTATGCTTTTAGTGAGTGGGTTTTCAATTCTATAAATGGACTAACTATTTTAAATATGTGAGACTTATAATTTAACTATGTTAAAATATGGTCAATATGTGTCACCTCAGTTTTGGGGTTTATTAGTTCTATTTAATTTTTAATTTTTGTCAAGCATCCCCATGCTATTTTGTTTTGCTTGGGTTTCATGTACTTCATTTGGGGATGCATTCTATTTATAAATGAATTGTCAGGTGTCCTTCGCATTCATCTAAATGTATGGATTATTTTTACATTCTTTGGCTATATTTTCATTTGACATGTTCTTATTTTGGAATGTATGTATAGTTTGTTTATTTAATTTAAGTAAAGGGATCAAAGCAAGAGTGTATGAAGAACAATAATGTTCAACTGAGTATGTTTCCCAATGTCGATGTTGATCTAGAGTTATCGGTTTAAATGTATTTCTAAAGCTTTAATTTTATTCAAATAATACTATAACAAATAATAAGTGTAAATATTAACTCGTTCTAATTTTGTACATAATATTGTCATTACTAAGAACTTAAGACAAACTTCCCATCCTAAATAAAATAATGAAGAAAGCGTAGATGATAAAACAATTCCTTAAACACTCTTTCAACAAGTTAAAAAACTCCTCAAATGTACTAAACGTAAAAGGATCACCGGTCGATAATAACACTTATACAAATTCTTGAACCATACGACTCAAGCATTGGACACTTTACCCGAATTATAAACTCCAAACCATAAACCATATAAACGAATCATGGATGCTAATGTTGAATACTACAACTAAAATGCTAAATATGAACAAGAGTAAATCATAAATAATAAACATAAATCCTAAATACAAAACATAAACACTATACATTCAATCCTTACCATGAACGTTTAATGTAAACATGACATTGGGGTTTTAAACACTAATTTCTCTCATTGAATAACAATGTAAACATTTATATGACATTGTAAACTATATATTGTAAACCATAAGAACAAAAACCTGCACACTATATCGTAAACCATAAAGAATCAACATAAAATCTTAGCATTAAACACTTAACAAAAACCTCGCAACTGCATAACACAATAAAATAAACGTAAATGATAACACAATGATTCAAATGATCTCAATGTTGTGTTTACAAATTTACATTGGTGATCTATGTTTACAATATAAATTTGTATTAAACATTTTGTTTATGGTTGTAAGGGTTTAATTTGGTTGTCATGTGTTAACACTTATGTGACATCATGGACTATGAAATCTTAACATCGAACAAATTTCTATAGATAAGTGATGAGGAAACTTCTAAGGATAAATGCACCGCCTTGAATGCTCATTCAACATGTTAAGCACTCATGTGATCCCTTGGACGTCGATGAATCACTCTGAATAATGCAAACGCTCATTTTAACCATTAATTGTAAACCATAAATAACAAATAGAGAATGTTATACACAATGAGAACACAATGAAATAAATACAACACCTTAAGCACTCATTGGCCATGTGAAGCACTCATGTGACACTCTAATTACTAACATGCCACAACTAATAGAAACTATGTTTGTGTTGTCGCCCTCAAAATTCCCCTCTTTTGAAGTCAAGTTTCACAAATTTTGAGTCGGTACCTTGGAGTATTGGATCGCATCGAGCTTGGTATTGTTTGTAGTTTTCCATTCCATGGAGAACAATTTGAAAGTTGGGTGTAATGGTGGAGTTTTTCCCCTTCTTTTTATTTTCTTCTGTAGTTGGGAATGACAGGCATATCTTCCCCATTAATTTTTTCCCTAGCATCCACGGGTAGTACGTGGACATCTCTGATTGGATGCGGTATGGCCATGTTTCAAGCAACAGCGGAAGCCTCCACACGTCCAAATGGCACAACTCCAAGGGTAGGGCCCAAGGGACAGTCTTCAAATAAGCGTAGGTTTTCCACGTGTCCCAGGTCCAAAATGAAGACAGAACAAGCCCAAATCAGCTAAGTATGGAAGGTTCAGCGGATGGTGCCACGTGCCTCATTGGTGCAACTTCGAGAGTCGAAGCTAGGGGCAGTTCTCAAACTTGCGCCAGTCCTCCACGTGTCCCAGGTCCAAAAAGGGACAGAGCCGATTATTTAAATTGACTAAGTATGAGTGGGTTAGCAAAAGCCTCCACATGCCTCAATGCGTGATTTCAGAAGTGAAACCAAAAGGTTGGTTTCCAAATGAGCACCAGCTCGCCACATGGTCAAAGTCAATAGAGAGACAGAGTTGGCCATTAAAAATTCCAAGACCGGTGGAAGGATCCACATGTTAGCTTGACATAATTTCAGGAGGCATTCCCAAAAGCGGAAACTCAAATGAGCGCTAGCTCTCCACGTGTTTGGGGCCAACATAAGTCAATCAGAAACAATCCCGAACAAGCTAAGTATAAAATAAGCAAGCGGAGCTCTCCACGTGTCAGCCTAGTGTAACTTCAAAGGCAAAAAAATGCAAAAGATGTTTGTAGGCCCGTTTCAATTTAAATCTCTCCCACGTGGACAACTTTCGGATTTAAAGTTTGCAAAGACGGGGTGAGCGATTGGGAATCGATGCATCTGGTTTCTGAGACCGAGGCATGGAAAGCAGTGAGAGGCATTTGAGAGGTTCGAGATATTGTTTCTTAAATCAGTTTCATCATTTTTGTAATTTTTCTTGCTTGCTCGAGGAAGTTGTAACCGTCTCTTGCGAGCTATTTCATAGGCTTTCAAATCCATTGTAAGGGTTGGAATTTTGATATTCTGGCTGTAATTTTGAGCTGAAGAAATCAATACAAGGGTTTTCCCCTTTTTCCTCTGTTTTCTCTTTCCTTCTTGATCCGATTTGTGAATCGCTTAATCCTTGCATGCTTAGAAGCTTTGTGTTCTAATTTATACAATCTCAAGAACTTTGAGTCTGCAGATTGTGCTCATTATAAACATGAATGGTTACGCTCTATATCTCATTCACGCAATACATATAAGGGTTTTCTCTGCCATCTCCTTTTCCTGAAAGTATTGTCTTCTTCTTGCTCCCTCCTTTATTCAAGTCTTCTATCCTCATGTATTGATAACTTTTCAGGCATTAAACACATTTCAAGATATCGGGAAACCATCATTGAATGAAATATTGTGTATTTGTACATAGGTTTTTCCCCTACTTTCAATAAGGGAACCTCTCCCATTAAAGAGGAGGGACTTGTTTATCCCCTGACTATGGTTTCATTCCAAGTGCAAATCTAAAACCCAACAGTTTTTGGCGACTCCACTTGGGGATTTGTTCAACAAATTTCCTTTTAAAATAACAACTAATTTGATCATTTCTTTGATCTGGCAACTCTAAGATACACTCGTGGTAGAAGGGCTCTTGGAATTGAAGATCCCCAATTTCAACTCCTGGATCAACAAGGTTTTCAACTTCCTCCAATAAGAAGAAATAGAAGAGCTCATTCCACAAGCACACCTCTTGTTGAAGATAGAGCTTCTAGTAGTAACATTCCTCAAGCACAACTTAGCCCTAATCTTTGTGCCCTAATTCTTGTTGGTGTCTCAGTTCCACTTCAAGTAATCTTTCCAAGGATGGCAAGCACCTCTGCCTTGGGGACAAAGAGTTGGGCCTCTGGCTCTTCCTCAACCATTGCATGAGTTACCTAGGGGTAACAGGAAGAATTTTCCCAAATTTAGAGGTGATGGCAAAGTGCACCCTGATGAACACATTGCAGCCTTCATTATTGCATGTGGGGTCCTTGGAGTTGAACATGAGGATGTCTCTGTTAGGCTATTTGTGGAGACCTTGCAAGACAATGTTGCAGATTTGTTTTACCATCTTCCTGCTGGGACCATCACCAATTGGAATACCATGACAACTCAATTTGAGTAGCATTTCAAACCTGTTGAAGATGTGCATGCTTTTCTAGCTTAGATTTCTCAAATCAAGAAGGATCCACATGAGCCTATGAGAGAATTTGTGGCCAAGTTCAACAAGTTGATTAACAAGATTCCACAAAACACTAGGCTTGTTGATCAGATTCAGAAGTGTTTCTTCTTGAATGCTCAATTTCCGGAAGTAAGCTATGCCCGAGGAGAGAAAATCTTGCAACTTTGGATGCTGATCAGAGATTGGCTGTCAGTGTGGAAGATGACTTGATCATGTCTGGCAAGCTGAAAAGGGAGTCTTTCAAATCCAAAGCATCTTCTTCTTCCTCTTCTCCTGGAGGTAATGTAGATCAGTTGGTGCAAAATTTGGCTAATGACCTCATTGCCATCAAGAAACAATTGGCTCAGCATGCTCCATATCAAGATGTTCCAAGGAAGAACTTTCAACCTAGGAACCGCTTGCCCTCTTCTCAAACCAGGTTGGCCATTGAAGGTCCACCCCTCAAGGTTCTTGTCAATGCTACTTGTGAGGTTCTTGAGCCTAATGATGAGGAAGAGAATGGGCTCTATGACAAACAAGAAGAGGAATCTGATGAAGACCTAGAGGATCTTGATGGTTCTCGAGTTCATTTCCTCACCACTGAAGGTGTGGATGATGAAGATGACCATGATGATGTAGTGGCTGAGATGAACAGTGAGTCATATGTTGTTATGACCCGGGAGTAGACCAACAAAAAGGAAAAATTGGTGCAACCTGTAAAAATATCCAAGGAGTACCTGTCATCATCCCGATGATTACAAGAAGAGGAGCTCCTATTCCTACTACTTCCACCCAAAAGGTAAGCTCTACTAGTCCTTCTCCCTCTACTTTTGCTTCTGAGAATTCTTGTCCAACAAATGATAAAGTTGATAGATCAAAAGCTCCTCCTACTCCTAGTAGTGATTCCCCATCCACATTTGGATCTTTTGACATTATAAACCATCTTAAAAGACCAAGATTTAGATTTCTGAGGCAGAGTTCTATCAAACCCATCCTAAAGCCTTTGCCAAAATGGTTAACTTTGTAAATTCTAAATCTAAAACCCTAGCCCATTCTTCTAAAGGTATTTTTCCCACTCCCTCTTCTCCACCTCAACCCAGCCTTGTGGCTGCAGTCACTTCACCCAATGCAAAGATTAAACCCTTCTATGTGACTCTCCTCATAGTTGGCCACAATCTTAGCAATTGTGTCATCGATTATGGTGCATCGATAATGTAATGCCCGTAAAAGCGGCTCATACTTTGGGTCTAACCTTAACCCACACTTTTGGCTCTTGTTATTCCATGGAGAGTAGAGAAGTCCCTTTGGTTGGGAGAATCAAGGATGCACAAGTAGCTTTTCTTGCTTTACCATAGAAGAAGGTCTTGGCTACCATCTTGGTTGCTAATATTCCCCTTCCTATGGCATGTTGCTAAGTAGGAATTTTTGCAAATATGTCGGAGGTAAGATCCAAATGGATTGGTCACATGCCTTGATCCCTATAAATGGGAAGAAGAAGAAGTTGTTTCGAGAAACAAGCAGAGTATATTGTACAAAAGACAGATGATCCTAAAGCACAAATACTGTATGAAGACATTGGGCATGGGAAATACATCATCATGTCACAAGAGGAGACAAGTCTATCAAAGGGAGTGTTGCTTGATCCTAATGGTTTGTGGACTTTTTAGTTTGATGGGAGCTGCTCTTCAACTGGTTATGGAGCTGGTGTAGTGCTCATTTCTCCTGGGGGTAAGGTTCATCCTTTCTCCTTCAAGTTTCAGTTTGAAAATACCAACAATACTGCTGAGTATGAGGCCCTCATTCTTGGGTTGAGCATGGCAAAGGAAATGGGAGTGAAGAACCTTCTTTCTCGTGGAGATGCAGAGCTAATTGTAAAACAAGTTAGAGACCTTTATCAAGTAAAGAATAGAAGGTTGAAGCACTATAGGAATCTAGTCTGGGATTCCATTGAATTCCTTGATGCTTTTTCCATTGAAGTTGTGCCAAGGGAAAGGAACACTAGGGATGAATCTCTAGTTGTTTCAGGGTCCTTGTTGATTCCTCATCCTGATTTCCCTCAAGAGAAATTCACCATTGAGATGATCCATAGACCCAGTGTGCCTAATAATGCAAATAATTGGCAAGTTTTCAATGATGACCAGCATTTGCTTTCTTTCTTGGAGCTCAGAAACAACTTTGATTAGTTGTTCATTGAAGGAAGTGACAATCTACCTAAAGAATGTGTGTCATCAAATGAAGAGGGTGTCAAAGAAGAGATGGATCAAGATGGATGCATCAAACTGAAAGGCAACAAAATCCCTAAAGGGTTGGTGAGTTTGGAGGATCTTTTTGATAAACATGACAGGTATATGAAGTCTAAAGTTTCTCAAGGAGCCCGGAAATCTGCTGAGACTGAGAAAGTGAATATTGGGAGTCTTGATGATCCCAAAATGGTCAACATTGGAAAATTCTACACTCAGGAAGAGAAAAAGAAGGTGGTGAATCTGTTGAAGAGGTATGTTGATGTTTTGGCTTACTCTTATGATGATCTTAAGGCTTTTCAACCTAAATAAATGCAACATTTCATTCCTCTTAAGCTTGGGATCAAACCCTTCAAACAGAAGCAAAGGCAATATAATCCAAAGATAGCTGATACAATTTTCAAAGAAATACAAAAGCTTTTGGTTTCCCAGCATTTCACCCCGAAACTGAGACTACCTCTTGTAAAAAAATTGTACTTTTAAAATAATGGGTCATTTTGTGTTTTTATAGCCAAAGCAAATGTAATACAGATTGTGTCGAGATATTCCTGAGAGAGTCATATAAGCCAATTTCACCAAATACCTAGATGCCCAGACTCATTATATTTTGTTCTTTGGGGTTTTGCATGCAGGAAATTTTTATTTGATTATTTTAAGCCTCATTTGAGGTAAATTGTGCTCAGTTTAACCCTGTTGAGGTTTTACATGTCAATATTCCCATATACCAGTAGGGTTTCCACCAGGAATGAATCATGGGCTTTATCTGTGACTTCTGGCAACATTTTGCGTTTTTGGTATTTTTCTCGTTTTGTTTTCTATGAAATTTCCCTAGGTCTATTCCTTTGCCGGTTCAGTTTGTTTTCTTGCCTGGAGTATCTGGAGATCATCTACGAATGTCATGCCAGAAGGAATTTTCCACAGGAGGTTTGGTTCTCTCTAAAAAGATGAAGTCATGCACAAAAAGGCCTCTTCTGGGTAGGTCGCATTTTTGGGAAAGGAAGGTTTTAAGCTACAATGGGATTTCGATAGCAAAGATGTAAGTGGGAATTTTGTACCTGCCTAACAGGTACTTTTTTCCATGGAAGTGAAGCCACTTAAGTCATAATGGGAAAATTAGAGGCAACAGACAGGTGGGAATTTCTTACCTGCCTTGCAAGGTGAAAAATCCCATTGTGAAATAAAAGAAAATCACTTAAGGCATTGATGGGAATTTCTTACCTGCCTTATAGGGTAAAAAATCCCATTATGAAAGTCAAACTTAAGTGGATCATGAGATTTTTGGAGCTGCGGTGCAGGGTGAATAATCCCATTAGAAATTGACTTTTAAAAATAGAAATCAGCCATGTCAAAAAGTGTGACCCCTTTTGGAATAGAAGAATAACTTTAATTGCATTTATTAATTGTTTCTATTCCTAATTTTGGCGCCCAAGCATGAGGAAAAGTCAACGCATGATGAGAGGTCAAAGGAGATTGGAAATAGAAGGCTAAAATTAAATAAATTTAATTTATTTAATGCAGCCCTATAACATGCAAAAAAGTGCGACCCATCTAGAGGAGAAATAATACTTTTTGAAGTATTAATTAATGGATTTAATTCCTAATTTTGGCGCATGAGGTCAAAGCATGGTGTGAAGTCAAGGAGAACTGAAGGAAGGAGGCTAAAAATAAATTAATATAATGCAGTCCCAAAGCATGCAAATTTTGGTGCCCAAGTTTAAGAGAAAAACATGATTTTTAATTAATTAATTGCCAGAAATAGGAAGGGAAATTATTAATTATAGAATGATGAAGGTTATATAAGCATGGGCTGCCATATTAATGGAGTTATTAATTCTTTAGCAAAGGAGTGCAGCCCAGGCAATTTTGGCACCCAAAGAAGGAGGAATTTTGCTCAGAAAAAGGTGTTTTCACTGTGGAAAGCTTCAAAGTTTGGCGCCTAGGTTTGAAGGAGCTTGATTTAAGTCTGATTAATTGTCTGCATATTATTACAGGTGCCCAGGTGAAGTTACAAATATTTATGCTTGCTTTGCATGCAAGCAAAGCCTCAAATTTTAGGGCAGCGGGCTTTATATGCAGATTTTTATGATAAAAATCAAGTGTTCATGCTCCGGATTCCGTCTTTGTCTGAATTAATTACAGGTATTCATTATAGGTGCTTATATAATTGAAAGGGAGCTTAAATCAATGTCCAATACATTGAATATATCTTCTCGAATCTGAAGAAATTCCCATATCTGCACCAATTGTAAAGAATTTTGGCTGAATAAAAAGAAAAAGAATTACTCAGACAAAGATTTCTCTAGCCATGGAAAAGTGGGATGAATGAGAAAGCTCAAGTAGAATCATGCGTACTTCTAGATTTGGTGACATCAGAGACACATTTCCAGAGGCCTAGATCTAGATCCAGATCTCATAATTGCAAAGGCTTCTGACAAAAATTCATCCTCTTGTTTCTGACGCAGCCCATGTAGAAGTTAGTGCATGGAGAATTCCTTCCAGGATCTTGTGCATGTGCTCCCAATCTTCCAGTTGAAGCCTTCATTGAATTTGCATTCACCTGGAGTGCTTTTCAAGAATTTTTAATTTCTCATATGCAATTAAAAATAAAAATGATGAGTTATTTACGGAAAACATTGCACTGATGCATGTACTGGAGAAGAACTACAAAAGCTTCAAGGATAAGAAGGAAGACAAGTCAAAGGCAATACCCGCAAGAAAATCACAGTCACTTGCTTCCAGATCTAGCCGCTTCCAGATCTAGTTTGGTGAGAATCAAAGGCAAAAGAATCAGCTGCATGCAGAATATGAAAAAGAACAAGACCGCAACTTTCTGTTTTTCTTCTTTTTCTCTTATTTCTTAAAACAAAGTAATTGAGTGATCAATTAAATTATAAAACTTAAGTGATCGGTTTAAAAGCCATTACTTGAAGAAGTCAACTACTTGGAAATAGGTGGCGAGACATACAAAATAGAATGTTCTATCTTGATTCTGAAATCATGCAAAGAGGAATTCGAGGAGGGAGATTGTCAGTTGTTTCCTTTCCGAATTCCACATGTGCCAGTTCACTAAAGGCTTCCTATTTGTAATTTCCCCTCTACATGCTATAAGTAGAGGAAGAACCTTTAGGTAAAGAATCATCAAAATTTGTAAGCAGCATTCTTGTGTTCCAAACTTTGTGTTGAAACCCCTGATAGCTATTTGAAGTAGATGAATAGAAAGGAGCAGATTTCCATAGAACTTTGTGTCACGGTGCATTTTGTTTCTGACTTTTTATCTTAGATCTACTTATAAACTTTGTGTTATTTTAGATCTAGATCTGAAAGTTGCCTTTGCTTATAATTATGTGTGTTAATATCTATTGGTTCTGTCTATGTGCATGCAATCAACTCTGTAATCTATTGATTGGGTTGCACATCCCTCCTCTTTCTTTCCTGTGTTTTTATTATTTCCTTCTTCATTAGATATTTCCTTTCTTTAACAGTTGCTTACTTGCTGCAAAACTATACAGCTATGGTTCATGAGCTGCATGGTTAAAGTAATACCCCCAAATAGATACTAGCATATTTAATTGACAAATCTTACACGGGAGCCTCACCGGTAAATGAGGGAGATTTATCTCATGACTGCCTAGGTTTTCAACTATGCAGAAAATCTAGCCAACAGTTTTTTGGCGAATCTCTATCGGGAACAACTACGTTAGATGGATTCTCGGATACAATCAAGTAGAGGTAAATACAACAAATCAACATAAGACTTCCTTTACTACTCCTTGGGGCACCTTTGCATACAAGAGGATGTCATTTGGTCTCATCAATGCTGGTGCTACTTTCTAGAGGGCCATGGACTTGGCTTTTGGCAATTTGAAAGGGAAATGCATTGTTGTGTATTTGGATGACTTGACAGTGTTTTCTAAAGCAAGAATAGATCACTTCCAACACCTTAAAACAATATTGTAGAAGTGTAGAGAGCATGGAATTTCTTTAAACCCTAAGAAGTATGTGTTTTGTGTCACAGAAGGAAAGTTGTTGGGACACATTGTTTCAAAGGAAGGGATCAAGATTGATCCAGAGAGAGTTCAAGCCATCCAACAAATTCCTCTTCCATCAAGTAAGAAAGGTGTCCATTCTTTCTTTGGTAAGATCAATTTCCTAAGAAGATTCATCCCCGATTTTGTAGAACTTACTATGAGCATTTCTCACATGATGCAAGGGAAGCAAACTTTTGGTTGGTCCTCTAAAGGAAGAAATCATTTGAGGACATTAAACAGGCTATTGCAAAGACTCCAATCTTAGCGTGCCCTAACTTTAGAAAAGATTTCATTATCTATTGTTATGCCACTGAAAATACCCTAGTTGTTGTGTTAACCCAGAAGAATGTTGAAGATCATGAGCTCCCAATTGCATTCATGAGTTATGTCTTGAAAACTCATGAGTTGAATTACACCATGATGGAGAAACATGCTTTTACAGTTGTCAAAGCTGTCAAGCAGTTTAGGTTTTACATCCTTAATTCTCATTTTGTGGTGCTGGTGCCTGATACAATAATCAAATCCATTCTTACTCAATAAGAATTTGGAACTAAGAGAGGTAATTGGGTAGCAAAGGTGCAAGAGTATGATCTTGACATTAGGTCAACAAGGTTGGTTCAGGGTAAGGGCCTGTGTGAACTCATTGATGAGGGGGCTGTAAGGAGTTGTCCAAAGATGGAGTTGGTTCCCTGTTGTTCTATTCCTCAGCTTGACAGATGTATGGTATGCTGACATTGCTCACTTTTTGACATATGGAGAATGTCCATCTCACTTGAGTGCCAAAGAGAAGAGAGCTATCAAACTGAGGTCTGCACAGTATGTGTTATGGGAGAATGCTTTGTTTAAACGAGGCATATATGGAAGGTTTTTGAAGTGTGTAGACAAGGAGTAACAAAAGAAGTTGTTCTCTGCTTTTCATGACCAGGATTGTGGAGGTCATTTCGCTCTCATCAGTAGTGAGTCATAAAATACTTTGTGCTGGTTATTATTGGCCCACTCTGTTTAGAGATGCATCAAAATGGGTTGGTAAATGTGAAGCGTGCCAAACATTTGTTGGAAGACCTAAGTTGGCTGCTTTACCTCTCAATCATGTAGTGATTGAAGAGTCATTTCAACAATGGGGTTTAGACTTCATTAGAGCACTTAATCCATTTTCTAGTGCTAGGCATACCCATGTGTTGAATGCCATAGATTACTTCACCAAGTGGGTGGAAGCCATCCCAGTCAAGAGCACTACTTCTAAGGTAGTTTACAACTTCATTAAGGAGAACATATTGATTAGGTTTGGGACCCCAAACAAAATTGTGACTGACAATGCTTCCAACTTTTCTTTTGCTGAGATGATGGACTTCTGCTATGGGTATGGGATCTCCCTTGCTCATTCTTCATATTACTACCCCCAAGGGAATGGATAGGCAGAATCAACAAACAAGAACTTGGTGAACATAGTTAGAAAGCTTGTAAATGATTCTCAGAGGAATTGGCACAAGAAGCTATATGATGCACTTTGGGCTGATAGAATTACACCCAAGAGAGAAATTGGAATGTCTCCTTTCCAAGTGGTGTATGGTGTGGAAGCTCAACTGCTACAGTCATGGTGGAATTTCCAGCCTTGCATCTAATGAAAACCATTGAAGATTCAAGTTTCAGTAGCTCTTTGGACAAGAGAATTTTTACCTTTAAAAGCTTGATGAAGACAGATTGCAAGTGGTTGACAGGATAGCAGCTCATCAGTTGAAAGTGAAGGCTTTGTTTGACAAGAAATCCAAACCCAGAGTTTTTTAGGTGGGAGACATTGTGCTGCTTTGGGACAAAAGACATGAGCCACGAGGAAGCCATGGTAAGTTTGATTCTCTTTGGCTTGGTCCTTTTAGAATCAAACATTTTGTTGGAGAGAAATATTTTTATCTGGATTACATGGATGGATCTCCTCTCCCACTTCCTTATAGTGGGCAGTACCTAAATTTGTTCAAGTCCTAGGTGGCTAGGAAGTCCTTTTGTTTTGGTTTTTGGTTTTGGCTTGTTTCCCTTTCTTGTTCTTTGTTGTGTGGTGTGTTTTGTTTTGGGTCTTCCCTTTTGGTTTGTTTTGTTTCTTTTCCTGTCTTGTGTGTGTTTCCTTGTATTGGTTTTTACTTTTGACTCTATTTGCCCAATGGATAAGGCACTAGTCTGCTTTCCTTGAGTTTTTCTATGGTTCTTGATCTTGCCTCGTTCCTCTGTCAAGTCATCCCCAAAAAGAGCCAACTGTTGTCACCCTCAAAATTCCCCTCTTTTGAAGTCAAGTTTCACAAATTTTGAGTCAATACCTTGGAGTATTGGATCACATTGAGCCTGGTATTGTTTGCAGTTTTCCATTCCATGGAGAACAATTTGAAATTCAGGGCATAACGGTGGAGTTTTTCCCCTTCTTTTTATTTTCTTCCCGCAATCGGGAATGATAGGCATATCTTCCCTGTTAATTTTTTTCCCCAACATCCATGGGTAGTACATGGATATCTCTAATTGGATGTGGCATGGCCATGTTTCAAGCAACAGTGGAAGCCTCCACGTGTCCAAATGGCGTAACTCCAAGGGTAGGGCCCAAGGACACAGTCTTTAAATAAGCACAGAGTTTTCCACGTATCCCAGGTCCAAAATGAAGGCAAAACAAGCCCAAATTGGCTAAGTATGGAAGGTTCAATGGACAAAGCCATGTGCCTCATCAAGTCTGCAACTTTGAGAGTCGAAGCTAAGGGTAGTTATCAAACTTGCGCCAGTCCTCCACGTGTCCCAGGTCCAAAAAGGGACAGAGCCGGTTATTTAAATTGACTAAGTATGAGCGGGTCAGCAGAAGCCTCCACGTGCCTCAATGACGTGATTTTAGAAGTGAAACCAAAAGGCTGGTTTCCAAATGAGCGCCAGCTCACCACGTGGTCAAAGTCAATGGAGAGATAGAGTTGGTCGTTGAAAAGTCCAAGACCGGCGGAAGGAGCCACGTATCGGCTCGACGTAATTTCGGGAGGCGTTCCCAAAAGTGAAAACTCAAATGATGTGTCAAGTGAAACTAAAAGGCTGGTTTCCAAATGCGCGCTAGCTCTCCATGTGTCGGGGGTCAACATAAGTCAAGTAGGAAACAAGCCCGAATGCAGACTAAGTATAAAAGAATCGGCGAGATCTCTCCATGTGTCATCCTGGTGCAACTTCAAAGGTAAAAAAATTCAAAAGATGTCTCATGTAGGCCCCGTTTCAGTTTAAATCTCTCCCACGTGGATGACTTAGATTTAAAGTTTGCAAAGGTAGGGTGGATGGCTGGGATTCGATGTGTCTAGTTTCACAGACCGGGCATGGAAACGGCGGAGGCATTTCCGAGGTTTAGATAATTATTTCTTGAATCAGTTTCATCATTTTTCAGTAACCGTTTCTTGCTTGCTCGAGGAAGTTGTAACCATCTCTTGCGAGCTATTTCATAGGCTTTCAAAGCCATTATAAGGGTTGGAATTTTGATATTCTAGAACTGTAATTTTGAGTCTGAAGAAATCAATACAAGGGTTTTCCCCTTTTCCTCTGTTTTCTCTTTCCTTCTTGCTCTGATCTGTGAATCATTTAATCCTTGCATGCTTAGAAACTTTGTGTTCTAGTTTATACAATCTCAAGAACTTTGAGTCTGCGGATTGTTCCCATTATAAATGTGAATGGTTCTACTCTATATCTCATTTGCTCAATACATATAAGGGTTTTCTCTGCCATCTCTTTTCCCTAAAAGTATTGTCTTCTTTTGCCTCCCTCCTCTCTTCAAGTCTTCTATCCTCATGTATTGATAACTTTTTAGGAATTAAACACATTTCAAGATATCAGGAAACCACCATTGAATGAAAGATTGTGTATTTGTACATAGGTTTTTCCCCTTCTTTCAATAAGGGAACCTCTCCCATTAAAGAGGAGGGACTTACTTGTCCCCTGACTGTGGTTTCATTCCAAGTGCAAATCTGAAACCCAATAGTTCGTGAACCATGAAACCTAAATATTGAACATCAAATCAAGAACCATGGAAATATACATAATCCTTGCGATTGGAAGGATGATGGTGACAATGAAAATATTTCTTGTTAATGAAATACTCATAATGTTTAACCCTACATGCTAAGGAGTGAATTCTAAAGAGGAAATGTTATCCACTAAAGAAGAATTGTAAACACTAAACATATGCAATAATGCAACACCTTAATCCCTCATAGGATGCCTTTAACTATAAACGTCAAATGTTGAACATGAAATTTTGGACAATAAATACTAAATGTGGAACCATTTAAACATGAACTATAAATCTTAACTGTACACACTAAACCCCAAACCCTAAAAACTAAAGGATAAATGTTTAAATTCAATAGCATTTTCATATTAATTAGAGACTTGAAATTCCTAGTCGACCAATGTAATACATTGCTCAACCAATGTATTTTAATAGTGATTGAGTTTTGCGATGAGTATGATACTTGTATTCAAATATTAAGTTCTACGTTCCGTTGTCACTTGCAGGTATTTACAACAAATAAGATTCAAAATGTTTGTTATTTTTATAATCATATTAATACTAATTTGTATTTAAATTCTTCATTGTTTTACTCAATATTTGTGTTCGCCGTGAATAATAACATTTATAATAATAGTAATACTAATAATAAAAATAATTAGATTGTTTGTAAATATATTTTTATAATAAATTTAATAATTATTATTATTAGTATTAACAATAATTTAAAATAATAATAATAATAATATAGACAATAAGTAAATATTTCCAACTTTTTGTGACATGTTTATAATTATATCAAGATTATTATTGTTGTTATTAACAATAATTTTTTTCAAAAATTAATAATAATAATATTTTTTTATAAGTCAAAAAGAGGCACATGGCCTCACTATTAATTATATTTAAAATACTTGGATAACTGAGGCTAAAATTTGATTAGAGAAGACACCTAAAGGTGGCGAAACATGTTATAATTATGTGTTATATATATATATATATATATATATATATATATATATATATATATATATATATATATATATTAGTAAAGACACACCAAATATTAGTTATTCTCCTCATCGAGGAGAGCTGGACACCATTACAACAGGCATTTCAACATCCCTTACTTCCTCCTCCACCATCAAAGTAGCCAAAGAATTAGAAAGCTTAAAGTCTTCAAATTTAATAAAGGGGATGTTCAACACTGTGCAGATCGCATCTAATTTCTTGCCTTGTTAAATGCTCTTCTAAGCTTGGGCCTTAGACAATTGCGAAATCTAATATAGGTGTAACCCAATATCGAACCTCTACTTCTCCATGTCTTTGTGAATTGCATAACGAGTTGTTGGCACCAAAGAGAACAATCGCAACCCAATAATTTTGGCCACTTTCGGGGTATCCAATTTGGCAGTGGACTGGTCAAGGTCATTCATCACTTTCACCACTTCTTCCATAACCTTTGTCTCCACGAGTTTGGTTAGTTGAGCTCGTAGGAGGTTAGTGGCCATCCACCTAAGCAATTTGGGATCTTTGACCCTATAATAAAATCTTGATGGCACAAGTCCATGGCCTCTTTTGTAGTGATTTGAGACCCTTTGTCCAAAAGATGGCCAACATTTAATAGTTGGATGAGTTTGAGGTCGTTAACTATCCCCATAAATGAGTGGTGGACATCATCGATCAAGAATTTGTGCACCATATTTTCCTACATTTCATTCACTGTGTTACTCACCGTAGCTTTCCCATTCCCATCCTTGGTGTGCATAGTTTCTCTAATCCTATTCTTTCCTTTGTCCATAGTCTCACCGTATGATAGAAAAGGCTTTCAACCAAATGAGGAGTGCGCAGAAAGGGGACTGCGGTAAGAAATCCCTTCACACAAGTAGGAGATATTTTCACTGATGTGAGAAGATATGGCCATGATTCCAATGCATGGAGTAGGTGATGTGGGATTTCTTAGTCATAATGAATGCTTGACAACTATACAAGATCAGCTCTTACCACTTGTGATGATTTAGTAGGCCTATGCTACTTGATAAGTTCGCCCATTTCCTTAGTTAAATCATTTGGTTGAAAAATGATAATTTTTCCATTTTTAATATTAGTTCATCTCCCATATTTGCGAGTCTATCCACAACTTTATTTGCACTTCTGGGAATGTGGAGGATGCGCCTATGGTTGTTCATGGTAATGCAATCATCCACAAAGCAATATAGGTTCCAATGCTCTGTTTTTCCCTTATTGACTGCATTAGTAATCATTTGAGAATCATATTTAATGATTAGATTATTCCAATACTTTTCTGCAACAAGTTTGAGACCATGTCATAATGCCTTAGCCTCCGCAAGGTTATTGAAGCAATGCCCAATAACTTCAGCATAGTCAAGGAGGGGTTTTCCCAAGGAGTTACAGAAGATACCACCAACATCGACCCTTCTAGGATTATGTTTAGCTACTCCATCAAAGTTGAGTTTGATGAAGTTATATGGTGGTGGATTCCAATTACCTCTAGCTTTTACTTTACTCTTATTCATAATCCCTTTATCATGGAATCCTAAAAACATGCATTTCCAAGTATTAAAAGTGTTAATATCTTCTGGGAAAATCTTCCCATCTTTAGGAGTCCATGTTATGATGATCTCCTTGACGGTCTTTAAAATTTGGGCGAGGGTTGTCTCATCTTTTCTACTTTCATTTTTAAAATTATTTTGTTTCTTTCAGCCAAATGTTCCATCAAAATTTGCATGGATAGAATTCCATATTTGGAGAAGTGGACCCGACTGAAGTTTGATATCCCAACAAGAAATAAGGTCACCGATAGAGGTAGGGAGAACTGGAGAGAGATTGAAAATTTTAAGTGGAGAAGTACAAATATTAGATGAATACTAACAATGGATGAGGAGATGATTGGTCTCTTCTTCATGTTGTAGGTAGAGAGAGAGAGTAATCCTCGTTTTATGAGATTTGTCTGAGTGATGATCTTGTCCCAGTAAGATGTCCATAGGAAAGCAATAACTTTAGGAAGGTCATATTTGTACTAGACTTTCTAAAAATGAAAGGGGGAAACCACTCTGTTTGAGAAGGAGATGATGATAGAATATCTATCCTTAACATTATATTTAATAGACATTTCTCATGTCCATATTAGTTGGTCATGATGATTAGAGAAATGGAATGGCTTAATGATGTCCATTAAGGACAGTTTCTCTTGGTTCAAATTTTGTGGGATAAGTAATTTGATCTAACCATATTTATTTTTATTATAATAATCCTTAACAAATGGTCCAAACCTTTCCTCACGCCTAGTCTTCTAAATTTCTTATGTTATGAGTATTTAGTGAGGAATCGAGAATCTAGGATTCATTCTAAAATTTTACTTTTGAGCCTCTGCCAAAATTCCATCTTAAGTGTGGTTTGAGAATGGACAAAGCCTTAGTCATGAAGTTCCAAATGTGAGAGCTGCAAGGTGTTCACGAACAGTGAAGATCCATTCAGGGAGCATGTTGTCTAAGTATTTCTTTCTGAGAATCATGCTCCATAGAGTATGAGGCTCATAGTAGATTCTCCAAGATAATTTAGCCCCAAGTGCCAATTTCTTATGCTTGTTTATTCTGAATCCCAAGCCACCCCTTTCTTTTGGAAGATGTATATATTTTCCCATTTCACCAAAGGAATTTCTTTTCTTGCATTCAAGCCACCCCAAAGAAACTTGGTTTGAATAGATTTAATATGTTTGCCAACATCAGATGGGCTAAGAAGCACAAACATCATATAAATAGGAACAACTTGAACACAAGAAGAGATTAATTGAATTCTTCCAGTGAAGGATAACCACTTACCTTTCTAGTTGTCTAATTTTCTCATAATTTTATCAATGGTAGTTTTCCATAAATTCATAGAGTTTTTGCCTTAAAAGAGTGGGATTCCAAGATAAGAACATGGAAGGAAACCAAGGTTGATGTATAATACCTTGCAAATCAAATTCTAAGAGTATATGTTTGTGTTGAAGAACAAAATATTATATTTTCTTTTATTTACTTGTTGATCCCAAGCTTCTTCACAAAGATCAAGATCTTGTTTAAAGGTCTAAGCCTCACCAATGGTAACTTTCCTAGCAAGACTAGTTTCATCAAAGCAAATTGTAGATGGGTGATTCTAAGAGAACCATTGGCAACTAGAACACCATTTAGCATTTTATTTGATTTAAGAAAAGATAACCATCTACTTAATGATTTAACCATAATAATGAACAGAAACTTAGGTGACAGTGGCTCACCTTATCTTAGGCCTCGTGCAGAGCTAAACAAACCTACATGTTCACAAAGTTAATGAGAATTGAGAATTTATATCTGTGTTAATGCAATTAAAGATCAATTTCCTTCAGTCTTGACTAAATCCAATTTTTTACAAAACATTCATAATGAAAGGCTAAATGACTTTCTCAAATGCTTTGGTCATGTCCAGTTTAATTAACATGTTTCATTGGTTTTGATGTTTGATAGAGTGAATAAGCTCATGAGCTATCACTATACCATCCAAGATTTGTCTTCCAGCCACGAATCCACCTTGCTCAAGTGAGATAATCTTAGGTAGGAGGTTTTTAAGTCTATTAGCAATAACTTTTGAAATGATCTTATAAGAGACATTGCACAGAGAAATTGGCCTGTAAGAATCAAAAGAATTAGAGTTCTCTTATTTGGGTATTAGAGCAATGAAATTGGAATTAAGCCGTTTAAAAATATCCTTGGTGGAGTAAGAACCTTTTCCTATATTTCTTTAATAATAATTAAATTTATTATAGAAATAATACTTTAATATTATCAACTTTTTTTTCTTTCTATTTATAATTTTCATTAATACTAATTGAAATTATAATAGAAACTATAAAAGTATTTTTAAATTTCAAATATTCAATTTTTATTAATTTTAATTGTAAATTATCAATATTATTATAAATAATTAAAATATTTATTTTAATTTTTAATTAAATTTTAAATTTTATTTCTAATTTTTTATTAATTTTCATTTTTTATTGTTTTAATAATTTTAGTTTTTTAATTTTATTAATTTTAAGCTTTAATTTTTAATTTTTATTGATTTTAATTTGTAATTTTAATTATTTATTAATTTTTAATTTTTAATTTTTAATTTATTAATTATTGATTATTAATTTTATTTTAAATTTTCATTTATTTTTTATTTTTAAATTTTTATTAATTTTAAGTTTGATTTTTTAATTTTTATTACTTTTTATTTGAGTTGATTTTTTATTTTTATTAAGTTTAATTAATTTTTATTTCTATTAATTTTTTTGGATTAGGTAAAAGATTGGTTTTGAGGGGATCCAAAACCCATAGTACATAGCCTAACCAAAAAGAAAGGGAAGAACAACAACCCAAAAAAGTCACGTCCATGACAGGAAAAAATGGCTTAGCCAAACCAAGCCCAACAGAAGACATGCTTAGAGGAATGTTTTTCGAATTCCTTCGTGAGATAATATTAATGTTTTGATTGATAAAAATTTTGTTCCAAAAATATATAAGAGAAGGATCTTAGGTTGATTTGAAGGTGAGGTTTGAGGTCTCCAAAAATAGTTGAAACAAACTTTCGTTAGGCATGTTGTGTTCAACGTTAGCAGAAAAAGTCTTTCTCAATGTTTGTGAAAGATTGGGAGATTTGTTGTCATATTGTTTTGAATTGATGAAAGCATTGGTGTTATTTTCAGGAAGGTCGGGATATTTAAACTATAAACCAAGGTAATCACTAAACTTATGAGATGGACAAAAGAGTTGGCTAGAAGGGTATGATATAAATCTAGAGCATCTCCCATAAGTTTCTTAGCCAAGAGTTTGGTGGTGGCATATAATTAAATTTGACCCAATATTTATAGAGGTTTCCAAAGCATTTGATGTGATAGGTAGGGTTAGTAGAACCATTATAAGAGATGGAAGGGAGGATCCCTTTAATTTGCATGGAAGTGATGTATAGAGTGAGAGGGTCTCTATTAATAGCTTGAAGGACATGTTGTTTTGAGTGGGAGGTTGGGTAATGGTGTTGGAAGAAAAACTACCGAGAGGGGGCGTGAATCGGTGAATTTACAAAACTTTCTTTCAATTATTTTTTACCATTCAATGCATATTGGGCATAGTGATTTTATAATGCATAAAAACCATTCACAAGAACATGAAACGAGAAAGAAAACACATATATGAGTGGAAAACCCTTAAGGGGAAGAAAACCCACTAATAACTTTGCAAATAGACTATTGTCTTATAAATGATTGCAAAAGATCAAATTCAATTGAGCACCCACTCAACTTGGAGCACCAACCCCAAATAATTTAAGCACCTACTTAACTAGGTTTTAACAAGCACCAACTTGCAAGGAAGCACAAAATCCCTAAGTGACTTAGCACCAACTCAACTACCTCTGTATTTTTTTCACCTTTTTAACCCTATGTTTTCGATTAACAAATGATGACCATATTTTTTCCCTTCTACTCTTGATCACTCTTCAAACAGTATGTTATGCTTCTTCGCTCATTAATCTTATTCGCCTTGATATTGCACAAATTAAATTTCATAAGTTGGAAAACCTTCATGATATTCAACATGAATCCTCTACCCATGGTCTACAAAACCTCTTATTTCTCAAACACGCACTATATTTCACTCATTCACACACACACACACACACACACACACACACACACACACACACACACACACACACACACACACACACACACACATCTAATAGGTCTTAAATTGTCTTGCATATATATACATGATTCATGAACATATACCACTTGGTTGGTCATACACACCTAAAACCACTTAGGTCAGCCATACAATAAGTCTTAGAACATCTTATAAACATGAATTAATCACAACTTAAACCTCTTTTGGTTTACCGCAACTCAATTAGGCTTTTTTCACCTTTAGGTCTAATGAAGACCTAATTGCATTAGATTTTTGCCTGCATAACGACACAACATGATCTTCTTGGGTTCATATCGCCTTCTCCAAAACTCAAAACCCTTTCAAATACTTTGTATTTGAACACTAATGATTGTTAGCAATATTTTAATATTGTGAACATTATTATTATTGTGCAAATAATGAGTTGGTGACAACTCGTAGAGATCTCTTAGAGAGATTCTAGGTTTGTTGAGTGATTAGTGGATCACGAGATATTCTAGGGAGTAGTTTGAGATTGAAGTTGACTCCTTAAATTAAGGAGATCAATCTTCTATATATTGTAATCTCCCTTGTCTAATAAGATATCCCGAATGAATTGAAAATCATTGTGTTCATGTTTACTGTTCTGTCTGTTTCACGGTTATAATCTGAGCAAAATAATATCACTGGTATCAGAGCATGGTCGATCACTGTTGTGGAGTCTTCAGTAACGATGGTCTGATTTATCAAATGCCTTTGATCATCAAAGCCCTGCACTTGATCCTGTAGACGGAGACACCGTGCAACACTGATTCGTGGAATTACATGTGGATTCGGCTCATGCATTTCTGCCGACATTTGTAGATATGCCTGACACATGCACACATCTGCATTTACATTGAAGATTGGTTCGGTTTGCTTTTAGATGATTGGGAAGACACGACTTGGCAGAGATTTACATCAACAACTCCAGGGAATACGGTTTCCACCTATGCTTGCATGTCTGTGCTATTCATTTTTACAATCATCATCATTCAGATCTGCACTCAGTAGAAGTTGAAGCCTTCCATTTCAGGCTTTCCCGCATGGATCAGTCGATACGCATGGATAAAGGAAGGAGAATTGGTTTTGCGTGGGAGGCTTCATAGATCGGGTATTATTCCAGCAATGATCAAATCTATTTAACATTATGTAGTCTTGCATGTCCTGCCATATGTCCAATTCTGCCGTATGTTCATTCACATGCCATTAGTTTAATTAAATCTTAGAATAGGAAATCCCTTCATTTTGTGTCTTGGTTTAATATTGGTATTGTAAGTTTGTGGTGGTCTGTAGTTATGAAATAGTCTTTCTTTTTCGTGAGAGTCTAAAATAAGTCTAATGCCATTACCTTTGGCTATTTGTTATTTAAAAAAAGTAATTTTTGAGTTATTATTTTATTTTCGTTCCCCATTTGTCTCTTGTTATAAATAGTGTGTATGTGTGTCATAGTAAAAAGTAATATCTAATTACTTTTTAATGTTATTGTCGTTTTGTCTAGTGTAGTAAGTCAAAGCGTCAATCTAGTCAGTATTGTCAAGACGTTAAAAGAATTTTAATAGTGTCAAAATTTTAAATTGTTTGTAAAAAGGGTGTATTTTCGGTTGAAACCGACACCTATTTGTGTCAAATTGTGAAGAGTCATAATGGATAAATTGGGTTATGTTGAAAAATTTGATGGAAAGGATTTTCACACTTGGCAAGTACGAACTCAGTTGACACTCATTAACAAAGATTTGTGGGAAGTTGCGGATGGAACATTCAAGAAACCAACTGATGCTGATGAAGCAATCAAATGGGAGAGTAGAGATCGTAAAGCAATAGCAATCATTGGACTTGGATTGTCTGATGCATATTTGCATCATATAGACCTTTCAAAAAGTTCAAATTTCATTTGGACAACATTGAACAAGTTGTTTGGATCCCAAACCGGAAGCGCAGCAGTGACCTTGAAGCAGAAGCTGTTTGGACTCAAGATGGATGAAGGAGAAAACATGGTACAACATATAAGTAAGTTTCGGTCTATTTTGAATCAATTATCAGGGATAAAACTTAAAGTAGAGGATGATGATGCAAAAGTTGTTTTGTTGAATAGTATGCCATCTAGCTATTCAAACATTGTTTTTACTTTGAGCAAGATCAATCCTTAAAGCTAGAAGATCTAATTTCTTCACTGATAGATGAAGAAAATAAGAATGTTACACCAGAAGAAACTGCAATGTATGGTAAAAACAAGTCATATGATAAAGGGAGATTTAAATCTTCTTTTAAACAAAGATCAAATTTCAGAGATACAAAGAAACATATCACTTGTTACTATTGTAAACAAGATGGACATGTATCTATAAACTGCAAGAAAAGAGCACGAGATTTACTTGATGGAAAAATAGAAGAAAATGCCATGGTTGCTAATGAAGAAGAAGACAGTGATAAAGAAGAACCTTTGGGTGATGGTTATGAATCTGAAAACTTCCTTCTTTAGATAACTTTCAGATGGAGGCTGGAGGCAACGGAGGCAGGAGGGCAATCGGCGACCTCTCGTCAGGCACCATCGACGAGGCCGCGGTATTGATTTGGTGGCCAAGTATTTCAGTTGTGTGTTTCATTGTTTGTAATAAGAACAGATGTTACATTCCTGTTCAGAATTGTATTTCCTTTTATAACCTCCTGATGTAAATATGTGATAGTAGAAAGATAAAAGCACAAGAAAAAGCAGCATCATGTTTTTCTTGAAGAGGATGAACAGAGGTTCATGAGCAGGGGCTCGTACCTAGGACAGAGGTCCGTTATTGTCGAACAGGGGTTCGTATTTGGTGAACAGAGGTTCAGCATACCAAGATCATGAGCATGCAGAGGCAGGCAAGCTGTAGAAGACGTGTGAATGTTTTTCTCTACATTGTTCACATTAGGGGAGTGTATGTGTGGAAATAACAATGTTAACAATAGGGGAGTGAATGTTAGCAATATTTTAATATTGTGAACATTATTATTATTGTGCAAATAATGAGTTGGTGACAACTCGTAGAGATCTCTTAGAGAGATTCTAGGTTTGTTGAGTGATTAGTGGATCACGAGATATTCTAGGGAGTAGTTTGAGATTGAAGTTGACTCCTTAAATTAAGGAGATCAATCTTCTATATATTGTAATCTCCCTTGTCTAATAAGACATCCCGAATGAATTGAAAATCATTGTGTTCATGTTTACTGTTCTGTCTGTTTCACGGTTATAATCTGAGAAAAATAATATCAATGACCTCATGCATGCTTGATTAGCTTTGCACCTTGCATTCATGCCATGAAAGCTCCTTAAGAACAAAACTATCAAATCACCTCAAAAACTAGTCATGAGAAATTGACCTCATAAGATCACTTAGACTTAATCTGGAACCTATCCAAAAACCATCATAGACATGAATAATGGGTCTCTAAAACCTTCTATCATCCATTTATTCATCTTGGCCAATGTAACTTTTGAGAGCTACAACTTCTTGACAAAATAGGCATGTACCTGCACATTTTCTCTCTCATCTGACTAACCACCACCACTTGGAGGTACCTAGGAGAGTTGAATACATGCTCCAATAGTTTATTTGGAAGTTTGAATCCATTCTGAGTTGTTTTGAACAAAATATTTCCTATCGAGTCCTTATTAGGGTTTTAGGGAGGTTTTTGACCAGTTTTGGTGTTAGCGATTGTTCATAAAGGATAGGACATAAAATCCAAAACTAATTCCTGGAATTCTTAGCTAGGACCCTTCCCCATCTCTCCTAAATAACTTAGGTTCCCATGTAGAGGTTTTACATGCCTATGAACACTGAAAGTGCTTCTCGGGTTTGAAACCCTCATTTTGTGAGCTCAAGAAGGCCTAAAATGCACTTTCTTGCAAAATACTTCAAACCATGACTTCAAACTACATCAACATACCTGAAAAAAATTATCTTACCTATTTCTAAGATCACATATGCATTCTTTCTCTGAAAATTGATCATCGTGACTCATTAGGTCAGGCAGGGTTTAGGAGGGGTTTAGGTGCGAACATAGAATACATGTTTTACCCCTATAGGTGGAATCTAAGTGACTTGCCACCTCACTACCATGCTCAAACAGTGCTCAAACATCCTTCACATGCATATGACCATCCATGCCTCTTCCATCTATCTTCATGCCTCATGATTAGGCTTCTTATGCACTTAACCTTGACAATGCTTCTTCAACAATAACCTACATTTTGCAAGCTAACATTGGCAACCTTCAAGTTGTGTTTAAATTATCTCTCAATTGCCTTTAAATTCTCTCTCGGTTGTCTTCAAATTCTCACTTAGTTGTCTTCAAATTATCTCTTTCACCTCAAGATGACATCATCAACCTTTAACATTAAGGACTTATCAATCTTTAACACCAACAAGGCACATAAACAACCATTGACATTAATGATAATACTCAACAATATCCCCATTTTTCATTGATGGAAACCACTCTTAGAAACAATATGGAAATGACTATCGAAACACTATGGAAACCACTCTATTTCTCCCCCATTCGAACATTACACACCTTTCTCCCCCTTTGCCATTAATGAAAAATAAATATTTTCACCTTCTTGGATCACACCTAGAAGTTACCACACTAGAAGCATCAACCAAACATGCTCCCCCTATCTCGATGCATACCTTATCAACACTCATTTCTTGCTCTTAGAGCTAAAGAAACACTAGATTAGCCCTCTAAGTTATTGAATTCCTTAATGACTGCTAGGAATAAGAATTACACCCAACACTTGTCTTAAATGTTCAAATGTTGCCCTTGAAAGTGTCTTGGTTAGAATGTATTCAATTTGATCCTTGGTAGATACATATTAAAGCTTAAATTTTGAAGTGTAAAGATCAGTGATAGAAATATTACGGGTGATATTGATGGAGAAATGTTCTAAGAACAATTATGCAAGTTATGCAAAAGAGAAGAGTGAATATTGTGGGATGTTGTTATACCAGTCAAGTGTGGGCCTTGCTAAGGACATGGGAAATGTCCTCAACATAAGGTCTTGATCATGTGCGATGAGATAACATGCATGGAAAAAATATCAAATGTGTTTTTGAGGGTCCTCCTTACTATAGAATTTAATAAATTTCAGGAGTTCCTAGTGTGAGGGTTTAGCATATGGATTTGCACGCATGCAAATGACATGCAACAGTGTGGGAACGAAGTCCCTCCTCAATGAAGGTGAGGTTGCCTTTATTGAAAACCAAAACTGTATTTACACATGTACATTCAAAATTGTATGTGGGGGGTGTTTTGGAACATCAATGGAAAGAAAAGTGAATGAGGGAGATGGAATGGAATGAAGGAAAGGAATGAATGGAAGGAACATGCAAGAGTTAGGTAAAAACAGAGCCTAATATTGCATGGAGAAGAACAAACAATAACTAACACAAATAAAACAGAGTTTGCATCAGCTTAAACAAGAATGAGCAAAGGGAACACACATGAGCAAGTAAATAGTAGATCTTGATCATTTGTGAATGTGAACAACAACTTAATAACGTTGACAATAAGATCAAAGACAATATTTGCATGCAAGATTTAAACATCTAACATCTAATGAACATAAGAACATCAAATGTTACAAGAGACAATGAATGAGACACAAAGTTCGTATTTCATTAACTCCAAAATGTTTTCACAAAAGAACACAAAGTTTCTTCCTGAAACAAAGCTTGTACACAAAAGTATTTTCTTCTCCTTTCTCGACGTCACCCTTTTAAAAATGAGCCCTTAACATTCTTTTATAACCCAAAAGATGGTTATAAAGTAGTTAGGATTTTAAATGCCCATTAAGTAGGGCACTTAAGTAACTTTGACTTTTTCAACCAACTTTATTAAAAATAACTAAAAATAGAAATCTCATAAGTTTCCTCAAAAGTGAATTCAACAAAAACATCATTTAAAATACCACTTTCAAAACATTTGACAAAAACTAGTGCCTTATCCCTTGGGGGTGGGGTCCTCCTATCTCAATGGTATGAGAAATGGACTCTCCCACCCATGAGAAAATATAGGAAATCATCCTACCATGTTGTTGGTCAAACAAGGATCCTGATTCTTTGCCAATTCAAAAGATTTGAGCTTTTGCAATGTCCAGTGCATCTTCTTCTTCCGAAAAACAACTCAGGGGAAGACCAGCCTCACATAGTACCTACATTTCAATAATCTTACTTGGTATGGTATGCAGTTCTACAACTTTAGATTGGATCCCTTCGCAAAGATGTTTGATTCTCAAACATTAATCTATAGAAGAAGTGGAAAACATCAACATGAGTATACATTTAACGTATTAATTTTGTAAATTGTTCCACCGATGTTGTATCTGAATTCCTTTGGTTGTGTTCATTGAAAAAGGTGCAAGGAATATCTTCGATGAAGACTTGAATGGAAGAGAACACAGATAGGCTTCGTTGCATAAATTGTCAAACCGAATTACCAAGTCTTCTATAATCATTTTCTGGACTTAGCATGATTCAACCATAGAATTTGTGTCATGCGATGATCAAACTGAAGTATTCCCTCCGAGGCCAAGAATGTAGATTCCATCCGAATGAGCTTCAAGACTTGGAAAAATCTGATCCAGTGTGATTAATTTTGTAATGAGGCACTCCTTGAACGGAAACACTAGATCGAGGTAGGCATAAATATTCTCATATATTTTTATCACCTTAGCAATTATTTTCAACCCACCACTTTCTATCTCGTAAACCCATGACATTAGAGTGTGTCCTAGAGTGATCAAATCCTTCGATTGATTGGGAATTTCTTGATCCTGGGATAGCCACCATCTTCTGGAATAGGAAAAGAAGATTCAATTGGGTTGATCAAATGTTGAACATATGAAATCAACTAATTCTTTTCTTCCTTGAGTTGGGAAATTTGAGATTTTTATCTCTCCAACCTTTTAAGAACACTATTCATTAGATCATTTGCCATAACAACATCAATTTCAAAAGTGGTCTTACCAAGGGATATTTTGGATACTTCATAGTCAAGTGGTTGTCATGTCCCCAAGATCCTTCTCGAGTAGCAGCAGAACCGTAATTTCTACAAACTTATCTCCGCTATCATCAATCACTACTCCTCGAGAAGACCTTAGGCTTTTGGGCACAACTTTATTGGAGAGGGAAGAAAGAGACTCCAAATAAATGTTGACCACTTTGACCAATCTCTTTCTCTTTTTATTTCAAAGTTAACCCTGTGTCGGTGTTTCATTCATTAAGTTGACACAAACAAGTCGAGAACTGGAAGAAAAATCATCTTTGCCTTTCTCATGACTAAAACTAGTAGGCGGTTGTTCGTGGCCTCAATCCTTGGTGAAGTAGCATCTGCAACATATTCTTGATTATCCTCATGTTCGTGTGGAATATCCTTATCACCCGGATGTTAGGAAGAATTAGATATCTGTACCACTGGGATTTGCTTGGACTCAGGTGTATGACATTGATGATTTGGATCTTTGGTAGGTCTATTGGAACTCTTAGTGATGTGAATAGATGAGTTTGGGGTAGAAATACTTGAAACACTTTCTTTTCCT
Source organism: Taxus wallichiana var. yunnanensis (assembly GCA_018340775.1). Classification (NCBI taxonomy): domain Eukaryota; kingdom Viridiplantae; phylum Streptophyta; class Pinopsida; order Cupressales; family Taxaceae; genus Taxus; species Taxus wallichiana. The sequence continues at coordinate 826,115,796 of CM031235.1, read as the reverse complement.
TCATGAAGATGCAAACTTTTTACCGATCCTTAAGACACCTCTTCTTTATTAGAGACAAGTTTGGGTAACCACCGACTTTGCCTCTGAGATGTGTGTGATGAGGTTGGTGGGGACTGGTGTGAAGAAGTTTGCACCACCTTTTTTCTATGTCACTTCTCCTTTTAATGGAAACCTCTCGTATTTCTAACATATGTGCCTCGAAATGGGAGAGGATTGGCTATCGATTCTCATACCACATCATAGTCCTTTTTAACACAGTTGATTCATAACATCTAGAAAATTTCATCTTATCTACTCCAATCAATGCCAGGAGTGGAGTGAAAAATATCTTATCATAGGTAGGATCCATAAAATCAATCCCATTATCGAAAAGGGTTAAGGGAGCATCCTCAACCCGTAATTTTTTATCTCGAGCTAGTGTGAGACGAGAAAATTGTCATCGCGTCTTACCTCTCCCGTCATCCACACATTTTTCCCAATAGTCTTCTATGTTTGCCTTGTGCCTATATCTTGCTCCTAGGGATTTTTCCATGGATCCTTTAATATCGAATTAAGCCCTGCTTGTGAAAGGATGTATAGTTATGAGAGAAAATTCTTTTCCATAAGTTCTGCACTGTGGGAATTTGGACATTTGTATTCCCCAATTTGAATTGGGAAATGAATACCTCCTTTGCATTTATCCACCAGTAGGCAATGGATTTTGAAAAGATGACGTGAAAGTTCCATCAATGTTATTTTATCACTGACATATTTAGGAAGTTTGTAAGGAGCTCCCACAAATCCATCAACTCGTATATAGGAGTAAGAGGGAAATTGGATAAACCAAGTTCCCCATTGTTTTATCACCGCCTTGGCATCTTCTGAAAATCTTTCCTCTAGGTTTCTCCTTAGTGACCGGATTATATAGAATAGGAAAGCATCGTTTACCCTTCGGAAATGGTGAGAACCATTCTTGAACTCCAGCTGTGGGTAAAAGTGAAAAACACTATTCTTTCCAGACCCATTGTACCTCTAGTTGTTAGCCCTAAAAATATCCTCCTTCTCACTACAACATCAATCAAATAAGAGGTCATATAAAAATGACTGCATCCTTACCTCAATCAATTACTTATGGAGAGTATTGCTAATGATATTTTCCCAATCAATAAACATCTTCGCATCAAGAATGATACAAATGAACTTGTACATATAAGGATGAAAACTTCTGGTGGAAGGAAGGCCCAAAACCCTACCGAGGAGAGTAATCATGTCTCCTATTTCTTCATGAAACTCGCCCTAAAAACACTCTTTGGGAATTCTTGAAGTGTGAGTTTTTGGTTTGACCAACCAATTTTTATCAACCATCTTCGACCATCTCAAAGGATTTTCATCCCATAATTTTTGTGTCGATTCTTGTGTGATGTCAAGATTTTCTTCATAGAGTGGCACTCTTAAGAAATCTTCCATATGATCTGGAGAATTGAGCAAGAAAGTTTCATTTTGTCATTAAAAATTCCTCGACGCTCAAGGTCATAATGTTTCAGCACAAGCTAGGAAAATTTGGGGTATCAGTATGGCAACGGAAATGCCACCGCTTGAGGTAAGTTGTAATGATAACACCTTTTTGAGAAAATAGTCCTCCCTTCCCATCTTACCCGTCACTAATCGAACCATATCTACGTGACCCATATCGGTATCCAAAATATTATCATATGTTGAATTTAAGGATGATGTTGGAATTAACCTTGATATGCTTATTTTAACAGCTGCCGACTTATTGGAACGCTCACCCATTGTAAAATTTATTATTATTATTATTATTTTTAAGAAATGGAAAGCCAAAAGAAAACAATGACACTGGAAAGGTGTCGGGTCTAAGTCTCTGACCACCATTGCCGCAAGAATAATAATACGACTCTTTGTATTAAAAAATAAAAAGAGATTTAGCGAATGCCACATTCAAAACAACCAAACAAAAATATTGAGGCAAAGTTCAAATCACCATCCAAATACAATTTTAGATCACTTTTACACTTTCAGCAATGCATGAATCTTCGAAACTCCTTATTATTATTTTTTAAAATATTCACTGTGTGCGTGAATATCTCCATCCACCTCGACGATCGAGAAAGTTGTCGTCTCCTTCAAAGCATGCGTAGCACCATGAATATCTTATTTTTAGAATAATAACTAATAAAAGAAAACATGAGTAAAACCGTTGAACTTCACCATATTGTGCATGCATAAGAATTCTATTTTGGGTTGTTTTTAAAACTTATTCCTCCTTCCAAAGCATGTGTGGAAATTTCTTGGGTTGTTGCATGGATTTTCCTTTTATTTCGTTATGTTTTTCTCTGCAGTCGCTGCATGGATACTCTAAATAGATGCGTGTTAAATCTCCTCTTTTCAAGTTGTGCGTTAATTTATTTCCTTCAAACTCCACTGATCTTATTCCTCGGGTAGCGTATTATCTCCTTGAATGCGGAATGCGTGGATTTGTGAAACTCCAAACACATGCTGCGTGGAAAATATGGTTGTCCTTTCTGCAGGTGTGAGAAACCTTCAACCTGCATGGAAACTTGACAATGGATGCTCTTAAACGTGGGCCTCTGTTTTGGCATTTTACTTTTGTCTTTTCTGCAGGCTATGTGGGCATTATCCTCATCTGGTGCGTGGAAACTTGTCTTCAACCTGCGTGGATAACTCTGCAGTGAACAACTTCCAAAAACAAATTAATCACATGGTCTTTCACCTTTAGGGAATGAGATTTCAGATCAACTATGGCATGCATGGATTGTTGTTTTGGCTGCGTGGATTCCTCCTGAATATTCATTTGATATTATTCCTCCTCTTTAAGAATGCGTGAAAACTTCTTTTTTCTTTCTTCCTTACCTGCATGGATTGTCTGGTATGGATCTTCCTGAATATTGCGTGGAATTTGAGAGAAAAATGCAATGAGTGAGCTTGGTTATGGGCAGATATCTCCTCCTAGTGCGTGGAAACTAACCTTGGGTCTGCATGGAAATATTGTTCTCTGCTTGAATGCTACATGAAGCATCTTGATTGGCTTCTCGTTGTTGCACAAATTAACAACAAACAAAAACAAACCAATAGCTATGTAGAATTTCACCTTCTTTGCTACATACAGGATTTGTTTGGGATTACTGAGATCAACCTTTGCACGTGCATGAAATTGCCTTCACCTTTGTAATTGTGGATCTCAAAAATTTCTTGTTATTGCTTCCTCCAATGGAGGCAACTACCTAAAACTCTCAAGGTTTCATGGCTCTAGATAATTCCCATGCAGGTTTCCATGTGAAAGCCGACTAAAGGTCTCGTAGAATAAGCTTTTTTCCTTGTTCAGCTCTAGATATCCGTAATATCTCCTTGTTTCTCCTTCTTCCCAATTTCCTCTACTTCTGCAACCTCTTGTAACCGTCTCCTCATCAATTCCCGGATGATAGAAGCAAAATTAAAATTGTCTACTAAATTGGAAGCGAAGAAGAAAAATTTCCCAAAGACTTGCTCACAGCGATTATGACAATTAATAATAAAAAGAAAAGTTCTCCCAAGTTTGTCAAAAAACTTCTACGAGTATTAAATTAATGTTTATTAATTAAAAACCCTAAAATTTAATAAATATTAATTTTAGTAAATAACAGGATAAATATCAAATAAATATTATTATTTTTTGATGGATAAACGCTTTTGACCAGAGCTATGAACCGAGAGGAAAGGTCCCCACCCGATAGAGAATGAAGAACTAAGTAGGGGAAGAAGAGGAAGAAGAGGAAGAAAAGGAGAGAAGGATCGGACTAAAAGGGGAAGAAGAGAGGTAAGGAAAAGAGAGCACAACGAAACACAAAGAATCCGAGAGTGGAACAGATCGAAGAGAAACGCAGAGAGCACCATGACTCCCAAACTGAGCCAACACAAAACAAGAACCAATCCTCCCAATAGCCAAAAAGCTATGGAAACAAACCCAATAACACACGACCTCAAAACCAAAGACCCCATCTGAGGCCTGCAACCAACTCAGTAACATCCCCGAACCATCCATAGCCGACACCAACCATGAACATGGCTAAGAAGCAATCCCAAGCACAAAGCCACCCACACACGAATCCACCGCTGTGGGACAAAACAACCGAAGATCTAAAAGCTACGAGCACGTAACCATAGCAGAGGGAAAACACAAACCACTTCTAAACCAAAAATGGTAGCGATTTCTTTCTGACACAATGTCTGGGGAACCAAGACAAACGACCCCTATATAATTAGACCAAGGATAACATGACCCCATTCACCAAGAAGGAACCAAAACCCATCCAGGAGCTCTTCCCCACCCAAAAGAGACATTAGCATGCGTAACAAACAAGAAGAAACCCTACCAAAAGATTGGCAAGGGGGCCTCTTTAGCGGTTGCGCCAACAAGGAAGAAGAGCCCCAAGCTAGCAAGTGAATCACACACCCTAGAACTGATTGAAACCGGGGGCTCCCATCACAGAAAAGTCGTTGAGGACCAGATCCGAACAAGGACCGAGTTTGAAGTGAATCTCGCACCAAAAGCAAAGATTCACCTCCACCGAAAGAACCCTAGGAAACATCAAAGCTCCTAGCGATTGTGGCTCGCGCCTCCAACTCCAACGGTGGACAATGGAAGTGAGAGTGAAGCTTGACAAAGGTAGACACCGATTTAAAACCGTAAAGGAATGAAAGTAACGGGGCCAAGATGACCTATGATGGCATAAAAAAATCCTTCACATTCGGGCACGGGATGAACCCCCGCGAAATGATGGCTTCCTCCAAAATCCCCTTAGCCAAGCACACCTCAAGAGGGACGAAGCACGAAACCAAGGCTTCCACGCAAAGACTCCATGCAAGGCTCAAACCGAGAATGTCAAGTGAGCCACCACGCTAACACTCCGAACCTTCTCCCATCTTGATTCACCTGAATCACCGCAAGCAGCAGCAAGGCTTGCTTGATCCAGAACCCTAGCTGCCCTCTCCTCGAGCCTCATCCTTTTTTCCTCAATAGACTCAAATATCGAATAAATATTAATTAAATAATTAAAAGACGTTTTGTGGCGTATCGGGAGAAGGGCTCATTCAAAATGGATGAAACGAAAGCCAAAATGACCATGATTGCGATGAAGGAGAACAATCACGCAAGATAACACTTTTGAATATTATATTTTTTTATGTTTTTTTGTAAAATTTTCATGTTTACTAATTTTGTGAAGTCAAAATTAGCTGATAATAGGGGATAGGCTTTGAAAGGTACTGATGGGTGGATGGGTTCGTTACAAATCTATTCATATGACAAGGTGCTTTTAGGATCCATGGTGGTAGCTTCAAGACTTGCAATCCTATTCATGAGTGTTTACAAGGAATCATTTTGAGGTTGTTGTTAAAGATTCAAAGATGATGAGCTAGGTTGATTATAGATATGTGGGTTGGATTATTGGTATAAATGATATGGTAACGAGACATTATGATGAAGAGGAGTACTTGTGGGAATGTTGTGGGGATGTTGAGAGACTAAGGGTTGTGAGGGTTGAATGTATTAATAAGGGATGGGAATAGAAGTGTTGATAAGAGGTTGGGATGGTTGTGGTATATACTGAGAAGGAATATAAGTGTTGATAAGAGGTTGAGACGGATGTGGTATATACTGAGAAGGGATAGAAGTGTTGATAAAAGGTTGGGATGGTTGCGGTATGTACCGAGAATGGACTTGTAGAGACAGAACAATAGATGCCTATTGTGAAGAGGGGTGAGTACTAGCGATAGAACTAGTATTAATGAGGGGTATATATGTGGGGATGGACATGACTAAATTCTTGAATGAGGATACGGGTTGTTGTGAAGAGATGGATTATGATGCATAAGAGGAATGACAACCCATCTTACAGAGGTGTAGGAGAAGCCTTTGGAGGTTGCAAGACTAGATGTGGAAGGAGATGTGTTAGTGTTATTTTGAGAATTCAGCCAACTTTATGAGGGAGCCGACGATGGAGATGGTGGTTGGTTACACGTGTCTTGTGACAAGATAGCGTTAAGATCAAAACTAATGAAAAAGACTAATAAATCGGGGATAGATGTTCTGATCCACCAGAAGTGGAATAAGGATGAATTTTTGGATGACCGGCTCATGATTTGGATTAATGAGTCGAGAAGGATTGAAAGTGACAGTAGTGATAGGAGGTCGATGTGTGGGTTCTAGTTGTTAGAGGAAGACACCTCGGGAAGAAAGGTAGGCATTAAGGGCCACTAGGTTAGAATCTAGAATTTCTGTGAAAATTGGATCACCATTGTCAAAGAACCATGGGCTAGGTGGATTTGGGATCTTTGATGTGGTTGACTGGGTACTAGGAGAATGTGGGGGTTCTTGATTGGTCGTTGAAGGTGATTGGAGTTGCTCAATTATGTTGGGAATGTTTTGAAGGTGGGTCTCAAGATTATCTAGGGATTGTTGAAGACGACTTGTCATATTGTCGGTGTTTTGTAGATGGGATTGTTGTCTAGTTAAAACCATGAACTAAACAAACAATCAATGAAGAAAAATAAAAGTGGTTAATTACAAGCAAGTCACACAAAAAATTTGATTATCTTGATTAATTTAAGAAAAAATGTGAAATGAGAAAAATGGCTAAAAAGGTACTAAGAAAAGGTTGTCTAAGGCTAGTTTTAGGTAAGTTAAATGTGAGAGTCCTCAATATACTTGAAGGTATGTGAGGCCGATATCTGTGTTGATGATGGTATGAGGTGTGGTATTGGGACCTACCCCCTCACTTCATGGTCTCGCAATAATAAGGGTGTGGGGTGCTTAGCTGATATAGTGCACAAACAAATTGTTTATACTCGGCCTAGAACATCGAGTTGGCTTATCCTCTTGGTGATGAAATCCAAGTAGGTCCACCTAGGAAGGAGTGTTCGATAAAATTTTGATGTGATGAGTGGTTTGGTTGTGTGTGAAGGAGTTTGTGAATGCAATTCCTTGAACTCCTAATTAGAATAAATGAGCAAACAAATATGAATGTTTGTTATAAGATCCAAAGGAAATGTTTAATTCAATGAGAACAAGATAGACAACATGAAATTCTAGAAAAAATGATGAAAGAAGAAAAATAGTGTACATGTAGTTGATATTTCTTTTTTTTAATTTATTTTGATTTTCACGCGTTTTTGAAATAGCAACAGCAAATGAGACACTCTAAGCTGAAAGGTTGGGTGATATTGATAATAAAATAAATAAGGAGATATTAAATCTAAACGAAAAGGGACTAGGATGTTCCACCATGCATGCCAAGATGTTTATGGTGAATTTCGGTTAGTGTTAAAAATGATAAAATACTAAAAACTCAAATAAGATAGGGTTTATTGATACCTGTGCCGATATCACAATGTCGGGATGATTGAGTACACAAGCAATGAAAGAGACTCCTCTTTTCACCAAGTGAGAAGACTTGTGTGCAAAGAAATCTAAATAGACAAATATTAGATAAAGATGTAATGAGTTGTTCTAAGAATGACAATCCCACGAATCCAAAGGACTTCCTTGAAGGGTGTCAACTTCCATTGTACAATCAAGTGATATAATGATAAGGTAAGATAAATGAAAATGATTTAGAACTCAAGAGGGATGGAAATATCCTATTCATCATTGTAAGCCCCAAGCTAGGGCTTTGTGCAAGCTCAAGTCAGAAAATAGTCGAACCGTGCTTGTTATGTTGTGTCCTATATCTCTCGTGTCACTTGAGCTGATCTTCAATGTCTTCAATTTCTAGTGTGAGTGTGATGGTGCACAGGTTGATCTCATGTAAGATGTCAAACTATTCCCACACAACGATTATTGGATGATCGGGAGATCATATATGTTGGTGATGGGGTGTGAAGGACCTGAAACAATCATATACATAACATGCATCTTGCAAACAACTGATTATACCATAAATAGATAGACATAAGTATTATAAATGTATGATATCGGGTAAAAGGAATAAAATAATAGGGATCGTTGGTGATCCACAAGGATCATGGATGATTAGGTAGAATCATTGATGATTCTGTAAATCGTTGGTGATCTCTGTAAAAAGTTGATAAATTCATAAGAGGATATTTTGTCTAAAAAAGAGATTAATGATGATTGATTTGGCTTCTATTTGATATGCAAATGAAATGACAACATATAGAAATGAGGACTTGATTCCTTGGACGTAAAAAGTGGACTAGATATATTTCTAAATACTTACAGGAGATTTGTATAGTGTCTGATGGTTTGACAGAAGTGTTGAGGATGTCTGGAAGTTGGCGACGATGTCATCTGGTTCACTAACGTGACAGAGCTTCGTTGTATTGGTTCTTGATCTGAAAATAGGAGCTTTGAGTTCATATTTATAATCATTGGTGATCTGTTAAGATCACAGGACGATCCGAAAAAATTTAGGGAAACTAGCTTGAAGTGGTTTTAACCACTTCCAAGTTAGGCTTTCTCAGGTGGGGATGCGAGGTAATGTGGTTAAGGGTGTTAAGAGGTTGGGTGGTGGGATAAAATTGGGTTTAGAATGGTTCATGGATGGTTAAGAAGTTTTAGGAGGTTAAGGTATGTAAGTAAGGTTTACTGGGGTGAAAATGTGATTTTATGGGGTTGAGGGTAGTGACTTAGGTTATGCTTAGAATGATAGGTTTAATAATTTATCTACGTGGGGTGTAGGTGGGTCAGCTAGGGTAATGAAAACTTGTATATATATAATGGTCATGTTTAGAATATAGAAAATTGGGAAATAGTAATAAGTGTGTGAAAAGATTAGAGGATTAAGGTTTCGTAAAAAGAATACTAGGTTTCATATGAATTTAGAGATGGTTATCATTAACATGTGGTAGAAAATAAGTCTATGTAGTCAAATGAATTGACATCTAAGAGACAAGGTCACATTCCAACCTACAAGATAGTAGTTTTGTACTATGAGCCTATATGCATCCTCCATGAAACCATCGTGCATACCATATAGTTTTGTGGGGCCTATTTGAAAATGTCAATTGTTTTTTAATATAAATAAATTTTAAGGAGTAATATATGATTATTTGGTGCGAGAGAAGTTGGTAAGGCACTATAGTCATAAACGATAGGCCATGCGTTCAATTCACAAATTTTTGATGTGGGTTGATAAACGCAACATGTTTATAAAAAAAAGTATAAAAAAGTGTGTTTATCGGGATGTCATGATGGTTTGGATGATATGCACATGTATATATAAGATGGGTTGGTACTATCCTATAAATTTGGATAGTCATCACCCAAAAAAGCATCATAACTAGAATCTAAATAGTTGAGAAATTGTCAAACCCGAATCTTGATGGCTTTGAAACTAGCCCTCTATAAATAAATATACTACATCAATTTTGTAAATGTAATTCCTTGTTCTTGGTCATCAAAACTCTAACTTTTTTCTTTGGTTTTGTAGTGAATCACTAAGAATCTGCTATCCTTGGTCCAACCCCTAATCGAACATCAACTCCTTGAAAAAAACCATTACGAGAGAAATTGAGGGAGATATGCGCTATCCTTCCATTAGACAAAATTACAATTCAACACTAGAAACAAGTTGACAATCAATGGAGTGTCAACTCTTATCTTTCAATGCAAACAATGAATTATGCATTTATAACACTGATACCACTCTTGGAATGTATTTTGTATGTTTACAATCTCGCTAAATTAAAATTCAAACTTAACAAGAAAAAACAGATAAACCAGATAAAATGAAGACTTCAAAATCAAGTGGCAACAACCTATGAAAACTGTAACTCTTTGTATAATAAGTACGAAAATAGTGAACCATCTGACCAAAACAAAAATACGTAGGCAGAGAAGGAAATGCAGAAAAACTGGACAAAAAAGTAAAGAAGACAATTGACGTTTTAATTTTTTTCCTTACTAAAAAAAAATACCAAGTAGTATTAGTTTTATTTTTATTTATAGTCACTCCAAATGATATTTTTGATATCACGTAAACATTTTTGACGTTGTGGATACAATATAATACAAACCCAAACAAAACTACTGATTTACAATTGGGGTTGCCATGCAGTCCCTCGCTTAGCTTATTATTTTGGAGCTGATATGCATCAAATTTCATACAACATTCCCACTTGGAGGAGCTGTGCAGGTGGTACACTCAGAGTGGACATAGCTGATCTACTGTTGTTCTGAAGAAATCCGTACAACTTATCCACAATGAATCCTTCAACAAACCCCGTCTTGTTACTTGTTTTCAGTGTTGTTTTCCCTAAAACAAACACAGCCCCTGCTTCCTTTGCCAATTCCAGCTGCTGCAGTTCCTCATATGCAGGACACTCATTTTGTCCTACTGAACTATCCCTACCCCGATCCACTAAGACTTCTTTCATCTTGATATACTCTTTTATGTTTTCAATAACCTGGCCCAGAAATTCATAGCCTTCCAAGCTTGGGACATCCAAGTAACCATATTGAGCCAAACATCTGTATACGCCCTTGGGCCCAAGCTTTCCAACCAGGAATCTCTCCTCAAGCAGTACAGTCTTCACTGGAAGAATTCTTATGGTAAGAATAATTACAATCTCATGAAGAGAACCCACAGTGTTCACATAATGCCTCAAAATGGGTGGCAAACCATGGAGGAGGTCACTGCACAGGAAACACACACCTGGAACTCTGCAACTCACATTGGCAACCAATTCAGTCAAATCTTGTGGGCTTAATTTTCTCTCCATTACATATTTGTACTTCTTCTCAGTTCCATAGTTCCAAGAGAACATTATGGTCATAAAGAGTGCTGAAATTACGAAAGGCACCCAACCACCCTGTGGCACCTTAGTCAGCACAGATGACAGATAAACGCCTTCTATCAGAGAAAAAAACTATAAAGAAGGGTAGTATGAGCAAAATATGCAAGTTCCAAACTACCAGCATCACCAAGCTCACTAAAAATGTTGTAATGAGCATTACAGCAATCACAGCAACACCTGCACCAAAAAAATCCACAGATTAATGTTCAGAACTAAATTCCATGATTCTGGAAAATGTATCCACTCAAATCTGAAAACCATGAAGTCTTTTCCAGAAACTTGTTTGGACAGTTGATTTTTCATAGACAAAAGCATATAATACATCAAAAGCCCTGAAAGTAAACAGTCTGTGCAACTACGTTTAATGGCATTAAACCCATGCTGCTGAACATTCACCAACACCCAAAATGTGAAGCAGTCATTCAAGGAGAATGTACAGGCAAGTCATGAACTTTTGATTTTCTTACCGTACGCATTGCCTATTGCAGCACCACCCCTAAAGCCTAAGAGAATGGCAAGGCAGAGAACCATCAATAGATAGTTGATCTCTGGAGAGTAGATCCGACCCTCATTTTTCTTTGAGCTATGAACCATCTTCACCCGGGAAAGCAACCAAGAGCCATGGATTGTTTTATAGTTGAGAAGGTTGCAGTAATCAATGCTTGACTGGCAACTATGGCTGCTAAAGTGGCAACAACAAACATTGGCCAATACACAGGTTTTGGTAATGATTTATAGAATGCACGACTTATGTCTTCTGGATTCTTGATCAAATAAGCTGCTTGTCCTGTGTATGTCAGAATCAGGGCTGGATAGACTAACATAGAGAAAGCAATCTGCAATTCACAAATTCCCAATTTCATCATTACAAATCAAGTTAATAACAGAGTGGATTTCTGCTTTAAAAAATTCTAGAGATCAGTAGAACCTGGATAGAACCCTTATTGAAGTGGCCCAAGTCAACAAGCATAGCCTCAGAACCTGGTTTAAATAGAGACAAAAGAAGTTTATATTAGGCTTTCTCTTGCTTCATACAAAAAAACTAGAAGTATAACCATACCTGAACTCTTTGAGAGAAACTTGGGATCGCTATAGTTTCATTAGTAGAGTAAGCAAAATAAATCCAAGAGCCTGTGAGTAAATGAAAATTATGAAGAAACCTGTTATTGCAAAGACAGCGATTCCAAGCAACATCCATCCATGTTTTCCATTTTTGTTGAAGAAATAGATAATGTAATAAGGGTTGACTGCCTTAAACGCTCCGGGGTAATATTTTACAATATTGTATGCTCCAATAAGGGTATTAGCCATGAACCAGATAATTGTCACAGGAGAGAACAAAAACTCACTTTACCAGTACCATAACTTTGAACCAAAAATAGTAGTAGCAGAATTGCAGCTGAAATGCCTACAACAGCTCCTGTATAAACAAAATTGTAAACCCCATTATTGGAATCAAGTTTTTTATAAGATTTTTCTCAATTAGGATTTGAAAATTATAAATTATGGTTTGATAAATGTATTATAAATTACAGTTTATGGGTATTGAATTAAAATATGTTTTATATCATAATATATCGATTAAATCACATACCCATCTGCCAGTATTATAAATTCACTGTTTACCTAGTATTCCATGAAGTGTGTGTTCCAACATGTCAGAGCTTTTTGTACACAATTTTTAGTTTTGTAATTAGTTGGTAAATGAATAGTTACAACTGTCTCTTAGATACCAAATTTATTGCAGATCTAACTTTGTAACCCAGTTTTAATGAGCCTGTTTATCTGCCATAGGTCCCAAATATTTCTACAGAACTATTTATTACAAATCTGTAAATTTTGTGTGTATCTTACCTTGGGTCAGTTTAGAGTTCTGTGACTGAATTCCTTGGACAGCTGACAGCACTGCTCAATAAATGAGAAAGAACAAAATCAATTCATGTGATGAATCAATAAATCTTCAAGATTATATTAGGTTTTCAAGCTTCTACACAGTGTGATCCATGATGATAGGCCAAATAGTGTAATATTTATCCCAGCTTTCTCCATAAACACAATTCGATAACATATGGCATAGAATATTAATTGCAGATATTTATGAATCACATACCTGAAATTGCAGGAGTGAGTGCTCCATCACCAATCACCATGCAAGTGCCAAACATGACCACAACAAGCAAAACTCTCTGGGCCATTGGACTTTCTTCAAGCAGCTGCTTTGCTTTGGAGTTGAATTTCCTCCCATGATTTTGTTTGCCAAAAACTTTAAATTTGAATCTGAAGCAAGGCGCTGAAAATTGCTGCCAGCATTTTCACCAGGATTTATGTACTGACATAGAAGTGAATAGAGAGCAAATGTACCTCCTGCAAAGTAATAAAATATTAGGAATTTCTTAAGAAAAGATTAAATTATATGCCCAGTTTGTTACCCATTCATCGTACAATTTTACTAATCTAAACATTAGCATTCATTTTACAATTTCATTAATCTAAACTTTCTCTTTTAAGCCTTCAAAATTGATAGTATTTACTATAATTTTTGTGAAAATTTGTGTATTATAAAAACAATGAACGTTCCCAATCAGCTTGGAGGTCCATCACCAGGATAAAAGGAAGGGATGAAGGGTGGTACACCATGAAGGAGGTCTATTGTTTGCACACTTTAAATGGAATATGTATCCTTCAAACGAAAAAAACTAGTTACTAGATATAGTATTTGAGAAAGGAAATGGTAGCATATGACTTGCAGAATAGCTTCACTACAAAAACCAAAAGTTCCTCGTTTCCAGGTTACAGAAAGGATATTTAAAACAGGTGGGTGTGGGTGATTACTGGTATAGTGGTATGCAGGATAAAATATAGTGAAAAAAATTGTTACCTTCTCCATGGTCGTCTGCTCTAATAACTAGGAAGACATATTTGAAGAGACCAATGAGTGTAAGTGACCAGTATATGATGCTAAGATATCCCAATATATCTCTTTCCCTGGATTCTCTATATCAATGGAACTGAATGTGTAGAGTGGCGAGGTTCCAACATCTCCATACACAATTCCCAGTGTTTCATATGCCAGCCACAAGGTTCCCCACTTTCCAAGATTCTGTGTTTACCATTTCCCACAAATATTATATTGAGCTATCAAGTCTGAACTTATGTAGGTAAGTTCAGATATTATGTGAGGGGTGGGGCAGCTCACCTTAGCCCTAGGATGACGGATTGAATAGATCTTAGAAAGTGTTCTCTCAGCAATAGGCAATGGCGGTTGCCATTCATCAGGCTCGGGATGCACATCACCAGCTCTTGACATCTCTACTCTTATATGATCAACATCATCATCATGCAGACCTTGGGACTCTAAACCGTCCATCTCTATAGAATTTACAACTTGCTGCTACCAAACAAGAATTGAACCTACATCAACAAATTAACATTAATATTAGCATCAGATCACAATCATCTTGGATTGTTAACTCTAGCAAATACTTGGGTTTGCAAGAAATCAGTTCAAATATAAACTGGAGACTGAAAAAATTGCAAGATTTGAGCAAAAATAAACACACTTTTCATTGCAAAAACACTACTAGTTTGTGATATACAAAAAGAGCCTTCAACAAATCTCCAATAAATATAAATTACTTTAATAAATCACCTACAAAATGGAAAAGCATAGAAAAATAAATAGTTAGCAGATCACAACTCAATATTACAGGGTGCAGCTTAGGAAAACAGAATGAAAATGAAAATGAGAAAAAATTATATTGACGTCCAAAAATGATAACAGATTATACGTTCAATCAGAAAATCAAACACAAATCTTCCTATAAATTTTTGAATTTAGAAAAAAAAAAATCTTGAGAGGGCCTACAATGAAGGAAAACCAAATACAAGAACCTGAACCTGTAACTGTATCTTGATCAGCTTAAGTTTGAAGTTTCTGCTTCGTAGGTTTTCTATTTATAGAAAATTCAAAGCACAAGGACAAAAGTTTTTGAATAAATTAATACAGGAATTGATAGTCAACAATTTCCAAAGCATATTGGGATTTTTATATTTTGATTATTATTTCCTTATCATATTGCACCTTTTATACAGAAAAAAAAAAAAGATGTGACGAGGACCACGTTATTTTTTTTTTTTTAATTTTAAAATAAAGGCTTGAAAAAAAATATTGTCAACCTGTTAAGTAGATTGAGCATAGCCGCCCCGTTTACTTTAATCATGTCTTCGTCTAAATTGGTGTATTGTACTTTCCGTGTACTTTTGCTGATTTGATTTATTTCATATTTCTTCCATGGTCGTCTCATTCAGCCCTGGAATTTGATGCTCTGTAGACGCAATTTAATAAAAAAACAAACCCGTCAATTTAGTCAGGTAATTTTTTAATAAAACTATAATTCAGGAAGTTGATATTATTTAAAAATCGTAAAAATTCATAATAGTCAAATATGATATGTATAAGGTATATTATTATGTATATATATGAAATGGGATTGGATTTTATTCATTTTACAAATATTCTATAAATCATATTGATAATGATTTTTAATAATTCCCAATTTAAATTTAGAAACTAAAATAAGTTTATGTGAATAATGAATTTATTAAACTCAGAGTTCACACGTTGTCTTTGCTTTTTTCTAAAAACATATAAGTTTCTAATTTCAATGATATTGTGACTGTATTTATTTTCATTTTGTCATTACCAATTGCAATCTACAAGTTTCAATTTAACTTTTATGCAAGTTTCAATTCAAATTTTTATTGCTGTAGGAAAATTTAAGGAATCTTGTTACAGACATCCAAGAAGAAGCTTGAGATACAGACATCAATACAGGTACATGATTATTATTTTGAATAACATAGAATTATTACATATTACAATTTCATTTTTCTGGAAGCAAGGACTGTAAACTAGAGGAAAAATTGGGCCTTCAGTAGAGTAGATAAAGATATTTCAGTTGGGTTTTACAAAATATATAAAGATATTTATGTGACATATTCATCTCATCATCTACTCTTGAACAAGAACATGAACCAATATTTCTAAATACCTGAGATCTTTTCCAGTATCATTTTTTCCACCACGGAAGAATTGGTTGATTAAGCCTTGTAGACATACATGTTTATCGACAAATCACAGATTTAGATTGCATATGTCCTTTCTTTTCAACACTTGAAGCTGGACTGAAATCAAGGGTATTTCCTTCGAAACTTGTCGTAGTAAAAAATGGCTTGGGTTTTTAGATATATTTTTGAAAAATGCCCTCCTTGAAATCAATATTTTTTGTTATTCAAACATATAAAATTACAATTCATCGATTCTTTGTTAATGGCAACAATGATAAGAGATTTATCATTGGCATTGAGTGCTTTATAGTTGGGAATCGGGATAGATTATAGGCCTTGCTACCATGATTGTTTCGCTTTCATAATTTACTATTCTTCTTCTTTACTAGCCTATTGTTACAGATTATTCATCCGATAGAGAGTAAGCGCTCAATAATAAAATACCGAAAAATAAGAGAAGGAAAATCTTTAAGTTGGTAAACTTCCTTCTTATTTTAACATCCGAATTTATGTTTTACAATACCCACAAGAAAAATTGGATTTATCACGTCTCATTTAATGAGTTTATAATTTAATTACTAAATTTAATTTATAAATATATTTATCATCCTAAAATTATTTTGAAATGTTATATATCAATTAAGATTTTTGACAATTTAAAATTTTACTAAAAACGTAAATTGAAATGTAACTATATTACTGAAACCGTCATGAAATTTCCTTTTGACAGTAAGGATGAGTCAAATTCTAGACTAGTCTCATTAGTTGATTTCACACAGATGTTTAAAATGTGAATAGATATCAATTTCATTTAAAACAAAAATAGAATTTATGGATATCATTTCATTAAAAAAATTATTACCTTTCATAATTATTATTGGGTCATTACAAAATACATATATTTTAATTTTAAAAAATAAACTTTTAAATCAAAGATAAAATAAGTAGGAGTAGAAAATAAAAATACAAACACAATTAAATCATCTTTGATTATCATTGTAAAAATATATCTTTTTTATTAATAGATAAACATTTTTAATTGGAGTTAAGAATCAACGCGGAACATAATTAGGGGGTCGATGGTCACAACTATGTTAGACAACAAATACATCGATACAATTGACAACAATATAATCAAAAACTAACAAACAACAACCAAAAACATGAAACGATCGAAACATGGTCAACAATATCTCACTTCTACAAACATGTGTATCTAAAAGGCTAAGCTAGGCAAAATCAATCCACCCACCAACAATAGAGGGAGCTACCGCCAACAATCTTCCCATAACAAGAAAGCACTTTCCGCAAAGTTCTCTGTGATTCAACATTCACCATATTGTCTTCTTCTCATTTTTGCATTTCTATCTTGAATATACACTCTTTTCTTCTAATCGTGCATCCAAGTAAGTTCTATACTTAAATTACGATACGACCAAGAAAAGTTACGATCACACAAAGATATTGCCTCGCAACACAACATCTAGGAGATACTTTAATGTATACAACTCTTAGATGTGTATTGTTAATTGTAGAATGATATATACACATGACATTTAAAAAGAAAACATTGAACATATTCAAATATATATATATATATATATATATATATATATATATATATATATATATATATACACTAAAAATACATAAACACGTCGCTAGATAAATAAAAAAATTCTAAAATATTTTAATGTGCTCACTATAATTTAAAACATTGAATAGATATTTGACTTTTATTTATTGTAAGCGATTTTCAATTTATCGAGAGGGGAATGACGTATATTCATCGCCTAATACCACTCATTAATTAATGATATCTATTTACGTCCTTCTCAAAACCATTCGAATGTAAAAGCGGTAAAGATTCTCGGATTAAAAGTCGTATGGGTGATATGACAAGTACTAATTGGAGGTTGGGATAGCCCCAGAGCATTATTAAAATTTGGTGATCTCGAAATGCGGTCCATGAGATAGATAATTATATGTTATAGGGTACAATTCAAAAGGTACAAAGTATACATTATTTTTAGGTGAATGTTTAAGTTGGTGAATGTTCAATGTTTATTTTTTTAAAGTTATATATGTTTATTTTTTATTAATTTAGTTTGTAATTCATATATTAAAAGATGGTTCTATAGGAGTGGAAATGGATTATATAATTTATAGATTTTTCACAACATAAAATTATTGTATATGTGGAGTGTTTTTAATTTTTGACCATATCATTCAAATGAGAATGTTGCATTTATACGAAGACTTTGTATTGATTTAACTCTACATATAGTTCTAAATGTTAAGTCTTTTCTTTTGGTTGTATTGATATTGACTATTATTTTACTGAGTGTTAGTTCAAGTGGGATAACTCTCTTTTCATTAAAGACATCAAGGTCATTTTTAGGTGTGTGGATAGAAAACAACAAAAGAAGTTGTTGAAAGCTTATCATGATCAATTGTGGTGGGCATTTCCCTCTCCTGTGACAACTTATAAGATCCTTTGTGGGGGTTACTATTGGCCAACACTTTTTAAAGATGCAGCTAAGTGGGTTTTCAAGTGTGAGGCATATCGAGACATTTTTGGAAGACCCATATTGGTAATTTTACAACCGAAACCCATTGTGATTGAAGAACCATTCCAAAGCAATAGGGACTTGACTTTATCGGGACTCTTAATCCAAATTCCGGCAAAGAGACACACCCAAGTTTTAACAACAACAAACTATTTTACAAAGTGGGTAGAAGCAATTCCCATGAAGAGAACAACTTTTGAAGTTGTCTGTGATTTCATCAAGGAGAACATCTTAGTTCATTTTGGAGTGCCTCACAAGATTGTGATAGATAATGCTCCAAAATTCCCACTTACAAATTCATTGAATTCTTTATGGGTGTGTCATTTCTCTTTCCCACTCTTAAAATTATTATCCACAAGGGAAATGGACAAGCAAAGTCAACTAATAAGAACTTGGTGACTATAGTAAGGAAGTTGGTTGATGAATCACAAAGGAATTGGCACAAGAAGTTATATGATGCCTTATGGGTTGATCATATAACACCTAAAAGAGCCATTGGAATGTTTTGTTTGAGTTGGTATATAAAATGGATGCTAAGTTTCTAGTAAAACTTAAACTTCCTACCTTGCATCTTTCCAAAACCATTGAAAATGGTCAATTCAAGGATGCATTCGAAAAAGAATCTTGTACTTCCATAAACTTGAAGAATAAAGAGTATGGGTGGTGGATCATATTTCAGCTCATCAATAGAAAGTAAAGCAACTTTTGGATAAGAATATCAGGTCTCGTGATTTCCAAGTTGGATATCTTGTTTTGTAATGGGACAAAAGAAGGGGGCTCACGAAGCCATGGTAAGTTTGACTCCTTGTGGCTTGGCCCTTTTCGATTTGACACTTTTGTGGTGAAAATATATGTTACTGGCCGATATGGATGGGACCCCTCCCATTGCTATATAACGAGCAATATCTCAAGTTGTATTAATGTCGATTGGGTGTTCGTCCTTTGTACATATGTTTTTGGCTTTATTTTGGTTTTGTGTTTGTTGTCTTCCCATTGTTTTGGTTATCTTTTGTATATATGCTTATGTACTTTTCACAATGGATAAGGTGTTGGTCTTGTAAACCTTGAGATGTTGGAGTTCAAAGATTTTTCTTTTTGTACTTTGTTCAATCCAAGTCAAGCCCCAGAAAGAACCAACTGTTTTCATAAACCAATAAAATTTAGAAAAATTCAAAAAAAATTAGTCATGGGCAAGTCTTTTACATTTTAGTCACCTTTTCCCTATGTTGAGTCAGTGTTTAATGAAGGGAAAAAGGAGTTAGTAATTTTTCTTGGTATATGGGTTCTAAATCGGCAAATTCAAATCCTTAAGGGATAGAAGGAACTATTCCATCGTTCCTCCTACTCCCTGAACTTTCGCCATCTCCGCTCCATTGTCTCAATTGGATATGTCAAGCCCTACAGCAGTACTCATGGCCATGTTCGTTGTTCCTTGCCTTTGTCGCTTGGTCGACATGTCTGCATCTCCCATCGACGTTGCATTTATCGAGCCCGATGGGAACCAAGGGACTTTTTCTTATGTTATGTTGTTTCCGCTGTCAAGTTACCTTTTATGCGTATCAGATTGATCAATTAAGTTGTTCCCTATGTACCATGTTTCCCGCTTCTCTCGCATCTCCATTCAATTGGGAAAATCGGGTGTATTCTCCTATGCAAAACTTTTCCCTCGGGCCTCCCACAAGCCAATTCACTGATTTAATGGCTTTATGGGCATTTATTGTGGTCATTTTTCTGCCCATTCTCAAGCCTATTTAACCATGCTTTGCACATTATCCTCCTCATTCATGAATTCAAGAGTTCATTCTTCCTTATCAATTTTATGTCCTTTGAAAGTATTTTTCGGTTATTTTCCTCCATTTTTGGACAAGTGCATTCAATCGTGGAGAGGTCGCCTTCATCTTCATCCAACTAGTAAGCTTTTTCATCATAGTTTGGCTTATTTTCAAAGCATTCTCTCATTTTAGTGTCCTTCCTCTCGGTTCATTGAATTTTTCTTGTAAGATTTTATTCTTCCCTATGTGATTTCCAAAATTGGAGCAAGATGAAATTCCAAAGATGCTAAGTATTAACCCATTTCCTCCCCCTTGAGACCTCAATACCTGAAATTACACACAATGATATTAAACATATGGACTTGAATGAATTATGATCCAGGGTGAGAAATGTCAATCCAGCCCCATTGGTTCAAACAATCCTAAGCAAGTGGTTTGGCCTATGTTGGGGGCTTTCCTAACTGTGCAAAGTGTCTGTACTAACACAGGTCTCAACATGTTCTTCTTGATTTGATCCCCTGCACCAAATAATTAAAAGACCCACAAGGGAAGCTAATTGCTCGTCACTAGATGCTCATCATATTAACCCGGCCCTAAGCATTCCCACTTTGACAATCCAAAGTCCTACCTATAGCTAATACACATAAGAATTTGACGACTTCAAACAAGTATCATTCAATGATTACCAAGTCCTGGTTGAAATTAAAGAAGATAGGACCATCTAATTCACCAAAGAATCTCTACATAAATGACTTCATCAAAGAGTTGTCTAATATCATCACACTCCTTACAAGAGTAAAGGGTCTTCCCTCAACCAAAGAGTTTCAATACTTTGGATGTGCATATTCATCAACTTGATTTGTGAAGGTAAGAGACTCTCAATCGGGGGAGATTATTTGTGATAATTTGACCCAAAACTCACTGTTGAGACACAAAAATCAAACACTTGGGTACATTTCTAGGTCTTAATCACCGCCACTATTCATATGATTGTAAAGTGAGAAAACTAGTAATTGACATCTATCTTTGGTCTCTTTTTGTCTTTCTGGTTTCCTCTTTTGTCTTGCACACCCACAACCCAGTTTGATCTTCATTGATTTATCTTTCTTGACTCTAGATACCACTTTGCCAGTGCCCTTGTCCCCCTCGGGCGCTCTTGACCTCTTTGTATCTTACTCGCCTCTTTTGGGCCTCTTTTATCTTTTGGGAATCTTATTTTCTTATGGGTCGGCCTTTTAGTTGTTAATTGTGAAATTCAACTAAGGGAATCATATAAATACAAAGCTATGTGACCATAATAAAGGACCAAGCTCTAAACATCTACTATCACCACCTAAGGTTGCATCTAAAGGCATTCTAAGAGCATCAAGACATTCATCTAGCTTCATTCAAGGGAAAAGGGACTGTATTTTCTACATACACACATAGGAGGGGAAGTTCATTTTGACATCCACACATCTATTTACATTGCTACATGTAACTATTGTTTTCTATCAAATTCATCTTGCACAAGAGCTTCATAGGGAACAACTTCTACACACACACAAGAACTACATGGAGTCCGAGATGTAGTGCAACACGTATTCATAATTTCACTCTATCGGGTGACCGTCAGGGTCATTCTAACTCCCCATTTACATGTTTTTATTTTTAGGATATTATGTGTTTTGAGGTTTTGAAGGTTATCTTTCTCTTTGCAGTTACAAGTGAATCTTGCAATTGTTAGAAAATTCCAGGTTTAGAGCATGGATTAGCTTTGATTTCTTCTTCTATTAACTCTGCTACATTGCCCATAGCTATGCACTCCATTATATAGGAGCTGCATAGTAACAACTCTCATAACAATGTCTTTGTCTTTACCTACAACCTTCTCAACAATCTTTGGTTGCATATGAAACCAATCTACCCAAATGGTTTCAACCATTAATAATAACATTGTTTTATTATCTAACTTACTAACTTACTAATTTACTAATTACCATATAGTAAATAATATATTTACTATATGTAATATTATATTCACATTATAATAATATTATCCATGATAATATTATATTCATCATATCTAATGTTCACATTATACAATATCTCTAACACACCCCTTAGTGTGAATATGGGGTAAGAGCTCCTAGAAACATCAAACTTGTCGGAGTAGCCGTTCTACTGGATCTTGTTGTATGGATCTTACTGCTAATGATCATCCTTGTCATATGAAAATCTTCATCGATGATCACCTTCCAACGAAGGAAGTCGAGGATCGCATTTACGTTAGAGGACCGTATGTAAATGCTTTGCCCCTATAAGATGAGTCAAGCGAGTTTTCTTCTTCCACACCAAATAGACACTCAAGAACTATTGTTAGTCTATGTGAACAGATTAAAATAAAAACATGAATATAGTTTCACCCCTTATTTATAAACACACCACATAATGAAATAGAACATCACCACATTTGTCTCTGTGACCGCATCATTGGTGAATGACGAGAGGACGTCGATTGTCCTCCTTCCTCCAACAAGAGAAGAGTCTACCATAGGTAATCCTCATCACTAGGACATAAAAGTTCTTCATCGGTTGAGTAAGCTTCCCAATGGTTTCTACTTCAGCTAGAAGGGATTTTGATCTATCTTGCCATCAAGAAGATCCCTGAGCTCTCTTTTACAGCTTATTATTACATACCCAATCTCATTACAATAAAATCATTTTATTTTTCCATGTGAAGGAACTCCGCATTTTATCCTTCTCTATGAGATGCAATGCATCTCAGCTTTGCTAGGTGTGAAAATCTTGGCCTTCAAATTTATCTATCTGGTTTAGATTAGTCCTTTCCATATTCTTCAAGTACTATTAACCAAAATACTAAAATATTCTTGTAATAAATATTTCTTTTCAATAATAGTACAACAAATACACTATCAATGATATAAGTATTTATCTCAGATTTATTTATTTTTTTTTCACAAAACTGTTCACATGACTTAAAACATTATTTTGGCATTCTTCTACACCGAATCTAATATAGATGAAAACTACAAAGTTGTGTGTCTTTTCAATACCTTTCCAACAGAAAAAATATCACCTCAATCTGACATTTTATACAAAAGTTATGTCCATTTTACTGAACACTACTTGGAAGCTTTTTCCTGACGGATTTCTTAAACTGATATAAATAATGTTAAGATAAATTTGCAATATAAACATTAATCTTACATTACCAGAGACACCATGAATTTGGAGATCCTTCTTCAAAAATTAGTGCCCATATTTCTCTTATTTGAAACCTTCTCCTGGAAACCTTCACCTGCTCTGTTACCAAATGTTAGCAAATTCCAGGTTTGGAGCATGGATTAGCTTTAATTTCTTCTTCTATTAACTCTGCTACATTTCCCATAGCTATGCACTCCATTATATAGGAGCTGCATAGTAACAACTCTCATAACAATGTACTTATCTTTACCTACAACCTTCTCAACAATCTTTGGTTGCATATGAAACCAATCTACCTGAATGGTTTCAACAATTAATTATAACATTGATAATAAAACAATATCTCATTGTTTTATTATCTAACTAACTTACTAATTTACTAATTACCATATAGTAAATAATATTTACTATATGTAATATTACATTCACATTATAATAATATTATCCATGATAATATTATATTCATCATATCTAATGTTCACACTATCTGATATCTCTAATAGCAAATCATCCATGGACATACATCGGCCAACAAGGAAGGTTAACGACCACCCTCGCAATGCAAAAAGAATCGGTTCCGGGCACTTTGATCACGGACACCCAATAGAGGTCTCCATCGTCGAGGCGCGCGCCCACCAAGTCTAGGCACCCCAATCTAGGCTCATCCAAAAATTATAGAATTTTCTCGAGTGCGATTACGAAAATTTCCTCCCCCTTTCATAAGTTCTTTAGTTTAGAATACTTCAAGATCAATTACAAAATCAACTAAGTGTAGACACTAAATCATGCACTTTGGTTATTATTTAGTCCCACTCTCATAAAACTATTCATATGGTTTTGAGTGAAGAATTACTAAGTAACCCATGTCCTTTAACCATTTTATTTTATTTTCTGTCGTCACTACCAACCTCCCACATGTACTCGCCCAATCATTTTTATCATTTTGCATCATCTTATCCCTAACCTGGGCACCCAAGCCAATACTAGAGCACCCTAGGCACCTTGATCCTGTCTCCACTTTACACACATATTTTGGGAACTTTCTAGTCATTTGAGCTTTCCATATTTTTAGTGGTCAACCTTTTTGGGGTTGATTACGAAATTAGAACAAGAGAACCATATAAATATAAAGTTATGAGACCATAATGAGGGACCAAACACTAGGTCACTACTATCATCACCTAAGGTTGCATCCATCAAAGGCTCCATTTGCATCCATATAGCTCCATCATAAGGGACAAGGTTGGTTCATCTGCATCACACTGCATAGGAGGGAAGTTTATTCTATTCCATCCACCATTTATTACATTTCTACATCTAGTTATAGCTCACTACTTCACAAAGTGCAATTGGAACAAGAACACCTAGGGCACAACTTTCACACACACACACACACACCTAGAACTACATTTGGGTCTAAAATGTAGTGCAACACTCAGTTAGTAAGTCCACCATTATGGTTGTTGAGGATAGTTCAACCCCTTTATATGCATCTTTCTTTTTAGGGTTTTGATGTTTGGCTTAGGGTTTTGCAGGTCTCTTCTTCATCACTGATTATTAGCGACATCAGGCATGCGCAACGATATTCACACAATAGGCAAAAGTGAAGGTTTCACATCACTTAGTGACCCTACAAATCAATATGTTGGACCTTCTACACATACCAGTGGCACCCAAATTTCAAACCAGGGTGCCCCATGCGCCTTATCCTTCCCCTTGTGTCTTATGTCATTTATTGAAAGCTTAGGTATTTTCTTGTTAGCAATATTTTAATATTGTGAACATTATTATTATTGTGCAAATAATGAGTTGGTGACAACTTCGTAGAGATCTCTTAGAGAGATTCTAGGTTTGTTAAGTGAGAATAGGTATTGGGAGAGATTTGTGGGATGAGTGTTGACTCCTAGAATCGAGGAGATCAAACTCTATATATGTAACCTCTACCTGTGAATAATATATCCCGGATGTTTGTAATTCAATTATATTATCATTCTATTCGGTGCTTTTTAATCTGCAAAGCTCTACCA
The DNA here is from genome assembly GCA_018340775.1 of Taxus wallichiana var. yunnanensis. NCBI lineage: Eukaryota > Viridiplantae > Streptophyta > Pinopsida > Cupressales > Taxaceae > Taxus > Taxus wallichiana. The sequence continues at coordinate 826,090,341 of CM031235.1, read as the reverse complement.
AAATTAATATCTGGTATCAGAGCAGGTCAACCATTAGCCATGTGAGTCGTGTGCTAGTTCTTCAATGGTGAAAATGGATTGGATTATTCCTGCGTGAGTATATTCATTGTGACTGAGATAGGATTTTATTTGTTATTACAAATTTATGGTTTGATTCTTTGTGTATCAGAGGATGTCAATATTATGCTGCGTTATCATTGACTTCAACGGATCCATTTCTTACATATGCTTGCGTCCAAGTCTGTAGATGTAATGTCATTTGCCTTATATCATTCTTGGATCTGCTATGCTCACGTCCCAATGACTGCAGACCTCACGAGTTGTCTCCTTGTCTATCTGGCATGATTCCACTCCCAATCGATTTCCAGGCATTCTTCTGCAGGTTACAGTTGCAATTAAATTAAATAGAGGGTATTTCATTCATATTGTCTGATTTGCTGTGCATAGTAATTATCCCTGTCAGATATTATTTTAAGCGCAATTATTATGAAGATTCATTGATCCTGAAGGAAACTGTACTCTATTGCGAGAAATCTGATTGGAAGGTATTGTACCGTGGACATCACGCTGATCTATTCATCAACAATCATCTGTTCATGCATGTGTGGCACTGATCTGATCCCAAAATAGACGTTCTGCTTGGGACTGCATGCAAAATAGCGGTGAAAAATTGTGATCTGATCCCATGAAGTCTTCCACATGTTCATAAAGATAAAAATTCATTCGGTGGGTCCAATTACCGTGCATAGGTGATCTCAATCAACATTTTGGATTGTCAAGCGGCAGCGGCATCTTCTAGATCCACAATAATCATTAGTTCTATACAGCTAGGACGTAACAGATCAAAAAGGATATCAATTTATTCGGATAGTGAGATTGAATCGCCATCATTCACGATAATAAGATAGAAGCGGATTTGGTGCCTGAACGTGACATATAATTTATCTCATGCTGATCTATCTCGCCAGATCGTATGAACTCTGTGAATCCTATTCGGTGAACAAATTTCAATGCACATTCTGCTGACCACGTGGAGAAGTGTCTTCATCGATTAAGTATTATTTGATTTCATCATTCAATGAAAGTCCCTCTAAAATAACTTCAAGGCATAGTCTATGATTTGGTTTTTGCATACGCATCAGAAATTCGTGAACGCAGCTCCACCTATCACGCCAACTCCCACATCTATCAGTTGTTCCTGCTCAGTACGTAGAGTTCTGAAGATCTCTACTTTGAGAGCTTTGATCTAGTCGCTTAAACATATTATTGTAGTTGAGTGTGACTAAATTGTTTTAATGGTCAATTTGGAATTTGTAGATCAGTCACTTTAGAAAGTAATTAAATATTACTTTTTTAGCAATAGATTTTGATTTTATAGAGTCAAATAGTCTCTTGTTTAAAAATAATATTAAGTTGTTTTCAGTAAAAAGTGTCGTTATATTTGTAAGTGTTAAAAAGTCTGAAAAAATTGAGTCTGTAGTCTTTATAAGGTCGATGCGAGTTTTTATTTAGTCGATATACAATAGGTTTGATATTTTTGAAGTCTTGAGTTATTTTTAGTGTCTTTGAGAGTCATTAAAAATGTCAAAATAGGTGATTTTAGGGTATATGTTTGTTGTCATTCTATTGTCATCAAAATTGAGTCGAAAAGTTGTTAAAAAAAAAAAAAGGACAAATGAGTGCATTTTCGGTGTAATCCGACACTCATTTTTTAAGGAAAAATGCAAATGAAAACCATTCACTGGCCGGGGCTCCGCCCTCGGCTGCCTGTATCGCGACAGGGAACGCGTATCATCCTCGACTATACTTTCTGCTAAGTTAGCAAGGGGATATTCGATGGGGCGGAGGCGGAGGAAGGAGGTTGATCGGCGACCTCTCGTCGTGCACCATCAGCAGGCGCGGTATTGATTTGGTGGCCAAGTATTTCAGTTGTGTGTTTGATTCCATTATTGTGTGTTTCATTGTTTGTAATAAGAACAGATGTTACATTCCTGTTCAGAATTGTATTTCCTTTTATAACCTCCTGATGTAAATATGTGATAGTAGAAAGATAAAAGCACAAGAAAAAGCGGCATCATGTTTTTCTTGAAGAGGATGAACAGAGGTTCATGAGCGGGGGCTCATACCAGGACAGAGGTCCGTTATTATCGGCGAGGGTTCGTATTCGGTGAACAGAGGTTCGGAACGCGTGCCAAGATCATGAGCATGCAGAGGCAGGCAAGCTGTAGAAGACGTGTGAATGTTTTTCTCTACATTGTTCACATTAGGGGAGTGTATGTGTGGAAATAATAATGTTAACAATAGGGGAGTGAATGTTAGCAATATTTTAATATTGTGAACATTATTATTATTGTGCAAATAATGAGTTGGTGACAACTCGTAGAGATCTCTTAGAGAGATTCTAGGTTTGTTGAGTGAGAATAGGTATTGGGAGAGATTTGTGGGATGAGTGTTGACTCCTAGAATCGAGGAGATCAAACTCTATATATGTAACCTCTACCTGTGAATAATATATCCCGGATGTTTGTAATTCAATTATATTATCATTCTATTCGGTGCTTTTTAATCTGCAAAGCTCTACCAAAATTAATATTTCTCTCACAATGTTAGTCCATCTTGTCTTTTACTATGTGCTTATGATGGTTCTATTCATCCATGTGTTGGTCACATTACACCACCTATCTTTGTAGAGACAAAACTATCAACACTTTGTGTTCTTTGTCATTGATTTCCTAGTCTCCTACACGGCTAATTTTTGGTAGGCCATGGCTTCATGTCATGCAAGACATTGCTTCTACTTGTACTTCACCGTGTTAAATTACTCCATGAAGGCATTGAATATATTGTTTTCCGTGACCGCGATCCATTCCAATATTGTGACCAACCTCCTAATACTAGTCTTCCTATTACATGAGTGATACTATAAATGATTTTCAACCTATGGACGAACCACCTCACTTGCCACCACTTGAAGGTGACGTTTGTGTGATAGATGCAATTACTTTTACACCACACATTACTACTACTACTATGATTCCTTATCGGGGGTGTCCAATCTATGGACATCGTTTTATCACCTACGCCTTTACATGTACTCACCTACATTATCACACCCACCATTTACTTACACACTTTTAATAAATGATTCATCTTTGGGAACATATTCCATTTGATCCTACTTGTGATGACACTATATGTACACATGAGGTTTATCTTGATTAGGATTTGTTTTTGAGGATCTCTATCCTACGTCATGCCCTCCTCATCTTTACTATGGGTTTGTTCACGTTATTGTTGCTTATGGTCTCTGTGTCTTTCACCTCATGATCCTCCTCACATGCGATCCTCAATCTACACCACTTACATTAGGGAAATCATGGCTTGATTACATTGGGGGCACTCTTGATCCTAATCATATAGATATCTCTTTCTCCATTCCTTTTGGTCATGTCTTCATTTACAACAGTTCCTTTCTTGGCTATACACAAAATATCACTCATTGGTATGTGCACGGTTTTCCACTTCCTCTATTTACTGATGAGGAGTATGCCATGGGTATGTACAACTTACGCCTCAATGGCTCATTACGTGATCAACCAGACACTATTAATTATCAAGTAACTAATGTTTATCCATTAGACTATGAACATGAAAGTGATGATCTTTTAGATGACATTTCATGATTACATCCTTCATCTTACATGTTTGGGGGGCATAACTTCCAACACACCCCCTCATTATATTAGCGTCAATACATCTCTCTTACTTCCATATCCATACATCAATCTTCTTGCCTAAGCATAGTCATCTCCACATTTTAGAGTCATCATTAAGCGATGACACACTATTGTGCTTCGATTCATGCTTGGTGTTGAGGGAATACTACACATGAACCCCACACACCGCATAATAGATACTACAAATTGTGACTCTCCACACATATCTGCTTTGTCATCAATCACTACTCTAGAGAAGACCTTAGGCTTTTTGGGCACAACTTTATTGGAGAGGGAAGAAAGAGACTCCAAATCAATGTTGACGACTTTGACCAATCTCTTTCTCTTTTTATTTCAGAGTCAACCCAAAGTCGGTGTTTCATTCATTAAGTTGACACAAACAAGTCGAGAAGCTGGAAGAAAAATCATCTTTGACTTTATCATGACTAAAACTAGTAGGCGGTTGTTACGTGGCCTCAATCCTTGGTGAAGTAACATCGCAACATATTCTTGATTATCCTCATGTTCGTGTGGAATATCCTTATCACCGGATGTTAAGAAGAATTAGATATCTCTGTACCACTTTGGGATTTGCTTGGACTCGGTGTATGACATTGATGATTTCGATCTTTAGTACGTCTATTGGAACTCTCGGTGATGTGAATAGATGAGTTTGGGGTAGAAATACTTGAAACACTTTCTTTTCCTTCATGAAGATGCAAACTTTTTACTGATCCTTAAGACACTTCTTCTTTATTAGAGACAAATTTGGGTAACCACCGACTTTGCCTCTGAGATGTGTGTGATGAGGTTGGTGGGGACTGATGTGAAGAAGTTTGCATCACCTTTTTCTATGTCACTTCTCCTTTCTTTGAAACCTCTGTATTTCTAACATATGTGCTTGAAATGGGAGAGGATTGGCTATTTGATTCTCATACCACATCATAGTCTTTTTAACACGGGTTGATTCATAACATCTAGAGAAGTTTCATCTTCTCTACTCCAATCAATACCGGGGAGTGGAGTGAAAATATCTTATCATAGGTAGGATCCTTAAATTCAATCCCATTATTGGAAAGGGTTAAGGGAAGATCCCTCAACCCGTAATTTTCTATACGAGCCGGTGTGAGGCAGAAAATTGTCGTCGTCTTACCTCCCTGTCATCCGCACATTCCGCCCAATAGTCTTCTATGTTTGCCTTGTGCTTATATCTTGCTCCTAGGGATTTTTCCATGGATCCTTTAATATCGAATTGAGCCTTGCTTGTGAAAGGATGTATAGTTATGAGAGAAAATTCTTTTTCCATAAGTTTCGCACTTTGTGGGAATGTGGACATTTGTATTCCCCAATCTGAATTGGGAAATGAATACCTCCTTTACATTTATCCACCAGTAGGCAATGGATTTTGAAAAGATGACGTGAAAGTTCCATCAATCCTATTTTATCACTGACATATTTAGGAAGTTTGTAAGGAGATCCTACAAATCCATCAACTCGTATATAGGAGTAAGAGGGAAATTGGATAAACCAAGTTCCCCATTGTTTTATCACCGCCTTGGCATCTTCTGAAAATCTTTCCTCTAGGTTTCTCCTTAGTGACCAGATTATATAGAATAGGAAAGCATCGTTTACCCTTCGGAAATGGTGAGAACCATTCTTGAACTCTAGTTGTGGGTAAAAGTGAAAAACACTATTCTTTCCAGGACCCATTGTACCTCTAGTTGTTAGCCCTAAAAATATCCTCTTTCTCACTACAACATCAATCAAATAAGAGGTCATATAAAAATGACCTGTCATCCTTACCTAAATCAAATACTTATGGAGAGTATTGCTAATGATACTTTCCCAATCAATAAACATCTTTGCATCAAGAATGATACAAATGAACTTGTACATCTAAGGATGAAAACTTACGGTGGAAGGAAGGCCCAAAACCCTCGAGGAGAGTAATCATGTCTCCTATTTCTTCATGAAACTCGCCCAAAAACACTCTTTGGGAATTCTTGAAGTGTGATTTTTGGTTTGACCGACCAATTTTTATCAACCATATTTGACCATCTCAAAGGATTTTCATCCCATAATTGTTGTGCCGATTCTTGTGTGATGTTAGCATTTTCTTCATGGAGTGACACTCTTAATAAATCTTCCATATGATCGGAGAATTGAGCAAGAAATTTTCATTTTGTTATTAAAAATTCCTCGGCGCTCAGGGGTCATAATGTTCATCACAAGCTAGGAAAATTTTGGGGTATTTTATGGCAACGTGAAATGCCACCGCTTGAGGTAAGCTTGTATGCGATAACACCTTTTTGACAAAATAGTCCTCCTTCCCATCTTACCCTGTCACATAAGCCGAACCATATCTACGTGACCCATATCGGTATCCAAAATATTATCATATGTTGAATTTAAGGATGATGTTGGAATTAACCCTTGATATGCTTATTTTAACGCTGACTTATTGGAACGTTCACCCATTATAAAATTTATTATTATTATTATTTTTTAGGAAATGCGGAAAGCAAAAGAAAACGAAGACCTAGAAAGGTCTTCGGGTCTAAGTCTCAGGACCATCGTTGCCGCAATAATATTACGACTCTTTGTATTAAAAATAACAAGAGATTTAGCGAATTACACATTCAAAAGCGACCAAACAAAAATATTGAGGCAAAGTTCAAATCACCATCAAAAAAATACAATTTTAGATCACTTTTACACTTTCAAAGAACGCATTGAATCTTTGAAGCTCCTTATTATTATTTTTATTTTTAAAATATTCATTTTGTGCATGAATATCTCCATCCACCCTTGACACGAGAAAGTTTTTGTCTCCTTAGCATGCGTAGCACCATGAATATCTTATTTTTAGAATAATAACTAATATAAAGAAAACATGAGTAAAACTGTGTTGAACTTCACCACATTATGCATGCGTAAGAATTCTATTTTGGGTTATTTTTTAAACTTATTCCTCCTTCCAAAGCATGCTTGGAAATTGCTTGGGTTGTTGTGTGGATTTTCCTTTTATTTCTATTATGTTTTTCTCTGCAGACTGCGTGGATATTCTAAATAGATGTGTCTTTAAATCTCCTCTTTTTAAGTTGTGCGTGAATTTCTTTCCTTCAAACTCCACTGATCTTATTCCTCTGGGCAGCGTATCATCTCCTTGAACTAGACTGCGTGGATTTGTGAAACTCCAAACACATGCTACGTGGAAAATATGTTTATCCTTTTGCATGCATGAGAAACCTTCAACTTGCATGGAAACTTGACATGATGGACGGCTCTTAAACGTGGGCCTCTATTTTGGCATTTTACTTTTGTCTTTCTGCAAGCTAAGTGGGCATTATCCTCATCGGTGTGTAGAAACTTGTCTTCAACTGCATGGATAACTCGTAGTGAACAACTTCCAAAAAAAAATTAATCACGTGGTCTTTCACCTTGAGGAATGAGATTTCAGATCAATCGGCGACTATGGCATGTGTGGATTATTGTTTTGTTAGTGGATTCCTCCTGAATATTCATTTGATATATTCCTCCTCTTTAAGAATGCGTGAAAACTTCTTTTTCTTTCTTCTTTACCTGCATGGATTATGCGGTATGGATCTTCTGAATACTACATGGAATTTGAGAGAAAATGCAATGAGTGAGCTTGGTTATGAGCATATTTTCCTCTGGTGCGTGGAAACTATCCTTGGGTCTGCATAGAAATATTGTTCTTTACTTGAAGGATGCGTGAAGGATCTTGATTGGCTTCTAGTTGTTGCACAAATTAATAACAAACCAATAGCTATGTAGAATTTCACCTTCTTTTGCTGCATACAAGATTTGTTTTGCGATTACGAGATCATCCTTTGCACGTGCATGAAATTGCCTTCACCTTTGCAAGCGTGGATCTCAGAAAATTATTGCTATTGCTTCCCTCCAATGGAGAAAACTACCTAAAACTCTCAAGGTTTCCTGGCTCTAGCTAATGCCCGTACCAAGTTTCCGTGTGAAAGCCGAGTAGTGTCTGTAGAATAATATTTTCCTTCTTCTGGCTCTAGATATCTGCAATATCTCCTTGTTTCTCCTTCTTCCCAATTTCCTCTACTTCTGCAACCTCTTGTAACCGTCTCCTCATCAATTCCCGGATGATAGAAGAAAAATTAAAATTGTCTATGGAAATTGGAAGCGGAAGAAAAATTTCCCACACTTGCTCACGACAGTTACGACAATTAATAATAAAAAAGAAAAGTTCTCCCAAGTTTGTCGAACAACTTCTACGAGTATTAAATTAATATTTATTAATTAAAAACCCTAAAATTTAATAAATATTAATTTTAGTAAATAACAGGATAAATATCAAATAAATATTATTATTTTTTGATAAATAAACGCTTTTGACCGGAGCTATGAACCGGAGGAAAGGGCCCCCCCAATAGAGAATGAAGAACTAAGTAGGGGGAAGAAGAGGAAGAAAGGAGAGAAGGATCAGGTGAGAGAAAGGGGAAGAAGAGAGGTAAGGAAAAGAGAGGACAACGAAACACAAAGAACACGAGAGTGGAACAGATCGAAGAGAAATGCAAAGAGCACCATGACTCCCAAACCGAGGCCAACACGAACAAGAACCAATCCACCCAATGCCAAAAATCTATGAAACAAACCCAATAACACACGACCTCAAAACCAAAGACCCCATCATTTTGTAACTAACTCGGTAACATCCCACTGAACCATCCATAGCCGAGCAATGACCATGAACATGGCTAAGAAGCAATCCCTAGCAAAAGCCACCCACACACAAATCCAAGCACACCTCGAGTGGGACAAAGCACGAAACCAATGCTTCCATGCAGCACTCAACAAGGATCAAACTGAGAACGTGGCCTGAGCCACCATGCTAAAGCTCGAACCTTCTCCCATCTCGATTCACTTGAATCATCATAAAGCTAGCAAGGCTTGCTTCATCCGAAACCCTAGCTCTGCCTCAGGAACCTTCTCCCCATCTCCTCGAGTAGCATCCTTTTTCCTCAATAGACTCAAATATCAAATAAATATTAATTAAATAATTAAAAAAGACGGTTTGTGGCGTATCGGGAGAAGGGCTCATTCAAAATGGATGAAACAAAAGCCAAAATGACCATGATTGCGATGAAGGAGAACAATCATGCAAGATAACACTTTTGAATATTATATTTTTATGTTTTTTTGTAAAATTTTCATGTTTACTAATTTTGTGAAGTCAAAATTAGGCTGATAATAGGGGATAGGCTTTGAAAGGTACTCATGGGTGGATGGGTTCGTTTCAAAATCTATTCATATGACAAGGTGCTTTTAGGATCCATGGTGGCGGCTTCAAGACTTGCAATCCTATTCATGAGTGTTTACTGAGGAATCATTTTGAGGTTGTTGTTGAAGATTCAAAGATGATGAGTGTACGTTGATTATAGATATGTGGGTTAGACTATTGGTATAGATGATATGGCAACGAGACATTATGTTGAAGAGGAGTACTTGTGGGAGTGTTTGGGGAAGTTGAGAGACTAAGGGTTGTGAGGGTTGAATGTACTAATAAGGGATGGGAATATAAGTGTTGATAAGAGGTTGGGATGGTTGTGTTAAATAATGAGAAGGAATATAAGTGTTCTTAAGAGGTTGAGACGGATGCGGTATATACTATGAAGGAATATAAGTGTTGATAAAAGGTTGGAATGGTTGCGGTATGTACTGAGAATGGACTTGTGAGACGGGGACAATAGATGCCTATTGTGAAGAGGGGTGAGTACTAGCAATAGAACTCATATTAATGAGGGGTATATATGTGGGGATGGACATGAATAAATTCTAGATTGAGGATGTGGGTTGTTGTGAAGGGATGGGTTAAGATGCAATAAGAGGAATGACAACCCAACTTACGGGGAGGTGTAGGAGAAGCCTTTGGAGGTTGCAAGACTAGATGTGGAAGGAGATGTGTTAGTGTTATTTTGAGAATTCGGCCAACTTTATGATGGAGCCGACGATGGAGATGGTGGTTGGTTAGACGTGTCTTGTGACAAGATAGCATTAAGATCCAAACTAATGACAAAGACTAATAAAGCAAGGATAGATGTTCCCGATCCACGAAGTGGAATAAGGATGAATTTTTTGGATGACCGGCTCATGATTTGGATTGATGAGTTGAGAAGGATTGAAAGTGACAGTAGTGATAGGAGGTCGATGTGTGGGTTCTAGTTGTTCGAGGAAGACACCTCGGGAAGAAAGGTAGGGATTAAGGGCCACTAGGTTAGAATCTAGAATTTCTGTGAAAACTGGATCACCATTGTCAAAGAACCATGGGCTAGGTGGATTTGGAATCTTTGATGTGGTTGACTGGGTACTAAGAGAATGTGGGGGTTCTTGATTGGTCATTAAAGGTGAATGGAGATGCTCAATTACGTAGGGAATGTTTTGAAGGTGGGTCTCAAGATTATCCAGGATTATTGAAGAAGAATTTTCATATTGTTGGTCTTTTATAGATAGGATTGTTGTCACGGTTAAAACCATGAACTAAACAAGCAATCAATGAAGAAAAATAAAAGTGGTTAATTACAAACAAGTCACATAAAAAAATTGATTATCTTGATTAATTTAAGAAAAAATGTGAAATGCGAACAATGGTTGAAAAGGTACTAAGAAAAGGTTGTCTAAGACTAGTTTTAGGTAAGTTAAATGTGAGAGTCCTCAATATACTCGAAGGTATGTGAGGTCGATATCTCTATTGGTGATGGTATGAGGTGTGGTATTGGGGCCTGCCCCCTCACTTCATGGTCCCATGCAATGATAAGGGTGTCAGGTGCTTAGCTGATATAGTGCACAAACAAATTGTTTATACTCGGCTAGAACATTGAGTCGGCTTATCTCTTCATGATGAAATCCAAGTATGTCCACCTAGGAAGGAGTGTTCAGATAAAATTTTGATGTGATGAGTGGTTTGGTTGTGTGTTAAGGGAGTTTGTGAATGCGATTCCTTGAACTCCTAATTAGAATAAATGAGCAAGCAAATATGAATGTTTGTTATAAGATCAAAGGAAATGTTTAATTCAATGAGAACAACACAGACAACGTGAAATGCTAGAAGAAATGATGAAAGAAGAAAAAGAGTGTACATGTAGTTGATATTTCTTTTTATTTTGATTTTCACGCATTTTTGAAATAGAATAGCGAGACACTCTAAGCTGAAAGGTTGGGTGATATTGATAATAAAATAAATAAGGAGATATTAAATCTAAATGAAAAGGACTAGGATGTCCCACCATGCATGCCAAGATGTTTTCGGTGAATTTCGGTTAGTGTTAAAAATGATAAAATACTAAAAACTCAAATAAGATAGGCTTTATTGATACACTGTGCGAGATAATCGCAATGTCAGGAAGATTGAGTACACAAGCAATGAAAGAGACTCCTCTTTTCACCAAGTGAGAAGACTTGTGTGCAAAGAAATCTAAATAGACAAATATTAGATAAAGATGTAATGAGTTGTTGCAATGACAATCCCACGAATCAAAGGACTTCCTTGAAGGGTGTCAACTTGTGTTATACAATCAAGTGATATAATGATAAGGTAAGATAAATGAAAATGATTTAGAACTCAAGAGGGATGGAAATATCCTATTCATCATTGTAAGTGCCCCAAGCTAGGGCTTTGGCAAGCTTGAAGTCAAAAAAATAGTCGAACCGTGCTTGTTATGTTGTGTCCTATATCTCTCGTGTCACTTCGAGTTGATCTTCAATGTCTTCAATTTCTAGTGTGAGTGTGATGGTGCACAGGTTGATCTCGTGTGAGATGTCAAACTATTCCCACACAAACGATTGTTGGATGATCGGGAGATCATA
>CM031235.1:825913771-826076271 GCA_018340775.1 Taxus wallichiana var. yunnanensis | reverse complement strand
AACAAACATACGTAGGCAGAGAAGGAAATGCAGAAAAACTGGACAAAAAACTAAAGAAGACAATTGACGTTTTAATTTTTTTCCTTACTTAAAAAAATACCAAGTAGTATTAGTTTTATTTTTATTCATAGTCACTCCAAATGATATTTTTGATATCACGTAAACATTTTTGACGTTTGTGGATACAATATAATACAAACCCAAACAAAACTACTGATTTACAATTGGGGTTGCCATGCAGTCCCTCGCTTAGCTTATTATTTTGGAGCTGATATGCATCAAATTTCATACAACATTCCCATTTGGAGGAGCTGTGCAGGTGGTACACTCAGAGTGGACATAGCTGATCTACTGTTGTTCTGAAGAAAGCCGTACAACTTATCCACAATGAATCCTTCAACAAACCCCGTCTTGTTACTTGTTTTCAGTGTTGTTTTCCTAAAACAAACACAGCCCCTGCTTCCTTTGCCAATTCCAGCTGCTGCAGTTCCTCGTATGCAGGACACTCATTTTGTCCTACTGAACTATCCCTACCCCGATCCACTAAGACTTCTTTCATCTTGATATACTCTTTTATGTTTTCAATAACCTGGACCAGAAATTCATAGCCTTCCAAGCTTGGGACATCCAAGTAACCATATTGAGCCAAACATCTGTATACGCCCTTGGGCCCAAGCTTTCCAACCAGGAATCTCTCCTCAAGCGGTACAGTCTTCACTGGAAGAATTCTTATGGTAAGAATAATTACAATCTCATGAAGAGAACCCACAGTGTTCACATAATGCCTCAAAATGGGTGGCAAACCATGGAGGAGGTCACTGCACAGGAAACACACACCTGGAACTCTGCAACTCGCATTGGCAACCAATTCAGTCAAATCTTGTTGGCTTAATTTTCTCTCCATTACATATTTGTACTTCTTCTCAGTTCCATAGTTCCAAGAGAACATTATGGTCATAAAGAGTGCTGAAATTACGAAAGGCACCCAACCACCCTGTGGCACCTTAGTCAGCACAGATGACAGATAAACGCCTTCTATCAGAGAAAAACTATAAAGAAGGGTAGTATGAGAAAAATATGCAAGTTCCAAACTACCAGCATCACCAAGCTCACTAAAAATGTTGTAATGAGCATTACAGCAATCACAGCAACACCTGCACCAAAAAATCCACAGATTAATGTTCAGAACTAAATTCCATGATTCTGGAAAATGTATCCACTCAAATCTGAAAACCATGAAGTCTTTTCCAGAAACTTGTTTGGACAGTTGATTTTTCATAGACAAAAAGCATATAATACATCAAAAGCCCTGAAAGTAAACAGTCTGTGCAACTACGTTTAATGGCATTAAACCCATGCTGCTGAACATTCACCAACACCCAAAAATGTGAAGCAGTCATTCAAGGAGAATGTACAGGCAAGTCATGAACTTTTGATTTTCTTACCGTACGCATTGCCTATTGCAGCACCACCCCTAAAGCCTAAGAGAATGGCAAGGCAGAGAACCAGATAATGTTTTCCATTTTTTCCATCCAAGCAACATCCATCCATGTTTTCCATTTTTGTTGAAGAAATAGATAATGTAATAAGGGATGATTGCCTTAAAGCTCTGGGGTAATATTTTACAATATTGTATGCTCCAATAAGGTTATTAGCCATGAACCAGATAATTGTCACAGGAGAGAACAAAAACTCTCTTTACCAGTACCATAACTTTGAACCAAAAATAGTAGTAGCAGAATTGCAGCTGAAATGCCTACAACAGCTCCTGTATAAACAAAATTGTAAACCCCATTATTGGAATCAAGTTTTTATAAGATTTTTCTCAATTAGGATTTGAAAATTATAAATTATGGTTTGATAAATGTATTATAAATTACAGTTTATTGGTATTGAATTAAAATATGTTTTATATCATAATATATCGATTAAATCACATACCCATCTGCCAGTATTATAAATTCACTGTTTACCTAGTATTCCATGAAGTGTGTGTTCCAACATGTCAGAGCTTTTTGTACACAATTTTTTAGTTTTGTAATTAGTTGGTAAATGAATAGTTACAACTGTCTCTTAGATACCAAATTTATTGCAGATCTAACTTTGTAACCCAGTTTTAATGAGCCTGTTTATCTGCCATAGGTCCCAAATATTTCTACAGAACTATTTATTACAAATCTGTAAATTTTGTGTGTATCTTACCTTGGGTCAGTTTAGAGTTCTGTTACTGAATTCCTTGGACAGCTGACAGCACTGCTCAATAAATGAGAAAGAACAAAATCAATTCATGTGATGAATCAATAAATCTTCAAGATTATATTAGGGTTTTCAAGCTTCTACACAGTGTGATCCATGATGATAGGCCAAATAGTGTAATATGTATCCCAGCTTTCTCCATAAACACAATTCGATAACATATGGCATAGAATATTAATTGCAGATATTTACGAATCACATACCTGAAATTGCAGGAGTGAGTGCTCCATCACCAATCACCATGCAAGTGCCAAACATGACCACAACAAGCAAAACTCTCTGGGCCATTGGACTTTCTTCAAGCAGCTGCTTTGCTTTGGAGTTGAATTTCCTCCCATGATTTTGTTTGCCAAAAACTTTAAATTTGAATCTGAAGCAAGGCGCCGAAAATTGCTGCCAGCATTTTCACCAGGATTTATGTACTGACATAGAAGTGAATAGAGAGCAAATGTACCTCCTGCAAAGCAATAAAATATTAGGAATTTCTTAAGAAAAGATTAAATTATATGCCCAGTTTGTTACCCATTGATCGTACAATTTTACTAATCTGAACATTAGCATTCATTTTACAATTTCATTAATCTAAACTTTCTCTTTTTAAGCCTTCAAAATTGATAGTATTTACTATAATTTTTTGTGAAAATTTGTGTATTATAAAAACAATGAACGTTCCCAATCAGCTTGGAGGTCCATCACCAGGATAAAAGGGAAGGGATGAAGGGTGGTACACCATGAAGGAGGTCTATTGTTTGCACACTTTAAATGGAATATGTATCCTTCAAACGAAAAAAACTAGTTACTAGATATAGTATTTGAGAAAGGAAATGGTAGCATATGACTTGGAGAATAGCTTCACTACAAAAACCAAAAGTTCCTCGTTTCCAGGTTACAGAAAGGATATTTAAAACAGGTGGGTGTGGGTGATTACTGGTATAGTGGTATGCAGAATAAAATATAGTGAAAAAAATTGTTACCTTCTCCATGGTCGTCTGCTCTAATAACTAGGAAGACATATTTGAAGAGACCAATGAGTGTAAGTAACCAGTATATGATGCTAAGATATCCCAATATATCTCTTTCCCTGGATTCTCTATATCAATGGAACTGAATATGTAGAGTGGCGAGGTTCCAACATCTCCATACACAATTCCCAGTGTTTCATATGCCAGCCACAAGGTTCCCCACTTTCCAAGATTCTGTGTTTACCATTTCCCTGCAAATATTATATTGAGCTATCATGTCTGAACTTATGGGCGGAGCCTATCTCTCACGCACGTTCGCGGGGAGATAGGCGGATTCGAACTCCTGACCTCCAAAATGGTACGCTGGAGGCCCACCACTGCGCCAAAGCATTTGTTATTGTAAGATTTGACTATTTTTAATTAAATACACGACCCCCGAACGTGCGTGAGGGATAGGTAGAACGGAACTTATGTAGGTAAGTTCAGATATTATGTGAGGGGTGGGGCAGCTCACCTTAGCCCTAGGATGACGGATTGAATAGATCTTAGAAAGTGTTCTCTCAGCAATAGGCAATGGCGGTTGCCATTCATCAGGCTCGGGATGCACATCACCAGCTCTTGACATCTCTACTCTTATATGATCAACATCATCATCATCATCATCATCATGCAGACCTTGGGACTCTAAACCATCCATCTCCATAGAATTTACAACTTGCTGCTACCAAACAAGAATTGAACATACATCAACAAATTAACATTAATATTAGCATCAGATCACAATCATCTTGGATTGTTAACTCTAACAAATACTTGGGTTTGCAAGAAATCAGTTCAAATATAAACTGGAGACTGAAAAAATTGCAAGATTTGAGCAAAAATAAACACACTTTTCATTGCAAAAACACTACTAGTTTGTGATATACAAAAAGAGCCTTCAACAAATCTCCAATAAATATAAATTATTTTAATAAATCACCTACAAAATGGAAAAGCATAGAAAAATAAATAGTTAGCAGATCACAACTCAATATTACAGGGTGCAGCTTAGGAAAACAGAATGAAAATGAAAATGTGAAAAAAAATTATATTGACGTCCAAAAATGATCACAGATTATACATTCAATCAGAAAATCAAACACAAATCTTCCTATAAATTTTTGAATTTAAAAAAAAAAATCTTGAGAGGGGCTACAATGAAGGAAAACCAAATACAAGAACCTGAACCTGTAACTGTATCTTGATCAGCTTAAGTTTGAAATTTCTGCTTCGTAGGTTTTCTATTTATAGAAAATTCAAAGCACAAGGACAAAAGTTTTTGAATAAATTAATACAGGAATTGATAGTCAACAATTTCCAAAGCATATTGGGATTTTTATATTTTGATTATTATTTCCTTATCATATTGCACCTTTTATACAGAAAAAAAAAAAAAATGATGTGACGAGGACCACGTTATTTTTTTTTTTAATTTTAAAATAAAAGGCCTGAAAAAAATATTGTCAACGTGTTAAGTAGATTGAGCATAGCCGCCCCGTTTACTTTAATCATGTCTTCGTCTAAATTGGTGTATTGTACTTTCCGTGTACTTTTGCTGATTTGATTTATTTCATATTTCTTCCATGGTCGTCTCATTCAGCCCTGAAATTTGATGATCTGTAGACCGTTTTTGGTATTTTAACCGTAAATTACAATTTCATTAAAAACAAACCCGTCAATTTAGACAGGTAATTTTTTAATAAAACTGTATTTTAGCCAGTTGATATTATTTAAAAACCGTAAAAATTTATAATAGTCTAATATAATATATATAAAGTATATTATTATATATATATATATGAAATCGGATTGGATTTTATTCATTTTACAAATATTCTATAAATCATATTGAATCTTGATAATGATTTTTAATAATTCTCAATTTAAATTTAGAAACTAAAATAAGTTTATGTGAATAATGAATTTATTAAACTCGAGTTCACACGTTGTCTTTGTTTTTTTAAAAAACAAATAAGTTTCTAATTTCAATGATATTGTGAGGGTATTTATTTTCATTTTGTCATTACCAATTGCAATCTACAAGTTTCAATTTAACTTTTATGCAAGTTTCAATTCAAATTTTTATTGCTTTGTAGGAAAATTTAAGTAATCTTATTCTGAGACATCCAAGAAGAAGCTTGAGATACAGACATCAATACAGGTACATGATTATTATTTTGAATAACATAGAATTATTACATATTACAATTTCATTTTTTTGGAAGCAACGATTTGTAAACTAGAGGAAAAATTGGGCCTTCGGTAGAGTAGACAAAGATATTTCAGTTGGGTTTTACAAAATATATAAAGATATTTATGTGACATATTCATCTCATCATCTACTCTTGAAGGCAACTTTTTTATCTATGAACAAGAACATGAACCAATATTTCTAAATACCTGAGATCTTTTCAGTATCATTTTTGCCACCACGGAAGAATTGGTTGATTAAGCCTTACAGACATACATGTTTATCGACAAATCACAGATTTAGATTGCATATGTCCTTTCTTTTCAACAGCTTGAAGCTGGACTGAAATCAAGGGTATTTCCTTCGAAACTTGTCGTGGTAAAAAATGGCTTGGGTTTTTAGATATATTTTTGAAAAATGCCCTCCTTGAAATCAATATTTTTTGTTATTCAAACATATAAAATTACAATTCATCAGTTGATGTTAATGGCAACAATGATAAGAGGTTTATCATTGGCATTGAGTGCTTTATAGTTGGGAATCGGGGATAGATTATAGGCCTTGCTACCACGATTCTTTTCGCTTTCATAATTTACTATTCTTCTTCTTTACTAGCCTATTGTTACAGGATTATTCATCCAATCAGTCGCCGCTCAATAATAAAATACCGAAAAATTAGAGAAGGAAAATCTTTAAGCTGGTAAACTTCCCTTCTCATTTTAACATCTGAATTTATGTTTTACAATACCCACAAGAAAAATTGGATTTATCACGTCTCATTTAATGAGTTTATAATTTAATTACTAAATTTAATTTATAAATATATTTATCATCCTAAAATTATTTTAAAATGATATATATCAATTAAGATTTTTGACAATTTAAAATTTTACTAAAAACGTAAATCCAAAGGTAACTATATTACTGAAACCGTCATGAAATTTCCTTTTGACGAGGAAGGGTGACCGTCAAATTCTAGACTGGTCTCATTAGTTTATTTCACACATATGTTTATAATGTGAATAGATATCAATTTCATTTAAAACAAAAAATAGAATTTATGAATATCATATTCATTAAAAAATTTATTACCTTTTTCATAATTATTATTGGGTCATTACAAAATACATATATTTTAATTTTAAAAAATAAACTTTTAAATCAAAGATAAAATAAGTAGGAGTAGAAAATAAAAAATACAAACACAATTAAATCATCTCTTATTATCATTGTAAAAATATATCTTTTTTATTAATAGATAAACATTTTTAATTGGAGTTAAGAATCAACGGAACATAATTAGGGGGTCAATGGTCACATGACTATGTTAGACAACAAATTCATGCAGATACTGATTGAAAACAATATAATCCAAAAAACTAACAAACAACAACCAAAAACATGAAAGCGATCAGCTTATGGTCAACAATATCTCAGCTACAAACATGTGTATCTAAAAGGCTAAGCTAGGCAAAATCAATCCACCCACCAACAATAGAGGGGAGCTACACCAACAATCTTCCCATAACAAGAAAACACTTTTCATGCAACATTCTACGTGATTCAACATTCACCATATTCTCTTCTTCTCATTTTTGCATTTCTATCTTGAATATACACTCTTTTCTTCTAATTGTGCATCCAAGTAAGTTCTATACTTAAATTACGATACGACCAAGAAAAGTTATGATCACACAAACATATTGCCCCTGACAAAACATCTAGGAGATACTTCAATGTATACAACTCTTAGATGTGTATTGTTAATTGTAGAATGATATATACACACAGACGTAAAAAGAAAACATTGAACATATTCAAATATATATATATATATATATATATATATATATATATATATATATATATATATATATATATATATATTTTCAAAATATATACTAAAAATACATAAACACATCGCTAGATAAATAAAAAAATTCTAAAATATTTTAATGTGCTCACTATAATTTAAAACATTGAATAGATATTTGACTTTTATTTATTGTAAGTAGTTTTCAATTTATCGGGAGGGGAATGACGTATATTCATCGCTAATACCACTCATTAATTAATGATATCTATTTACGTCCTTCTCAAAACCATCGGGATGAAAAGCGGTAAAGATTCTAGATTAAAAGTCGTATGGGTGATTTGTGAGTATTAATTGGAGGTTGGGATAGCCCCGGAGCATTATTAAAATCTAGCGATTCGGAAATGCGGTCCCATGAGATAGAAAATTATATGTTATAGGGTACAATTCAAAAGGTACAAAGTATACATTATTTTTAGGTGAATGTTTAAGTTGGTGAATGTTCAATGTTTATTTTTTAAAGTTATATATGTTTATTTTTTTATTAATTTAGTTTGTAATTCATATATAAAAAGATGGTTACTATAGGAGTGGAAATGAATTATATAATTTATAGATTTTCACAACATAAAATTATTGTATATGTGGAGTGTTTTTCATTTTTGACCATATCATTCAAATGAGAATATTGCATTTATACGAAGACTTTGTATTGATTTAACTCTACATATAGTTCTAAATGTTAAGTCTTGTCTTTTGGTTGTATTGATATTGATTTGTTTATTTCTGAGTGTTAGTTCAAGTGGGATAGCTCTCTTTTCATAAAAGACATTGATGGTCATTTTTTTAGGTGTGTGGATAGAAAACAACAAAAGAAGTTGTTGAAAGCTTATCATGATCAATACTTGTGGTGGGCATTTCCCTCTCCTGTGACAACTTATAAGATTCTTCGTGGGGTTACTATTGGCCAACACTTTTTAAAGATGCAACCAAGTGGGTTTCCAAGTGTGAGGCATGTCAGACATTTTTTGGAAGACCCAAATTGGTAATTTTACAACCGAAACCCATTGTGATTGAAGAACCATTCCAGCAATGGGGACTTGACTTTATCGGGACTCTTAATCCAAATTCTAGTGCAGGACACACCCAATTTTTAATAACAACAAACTATTTTACAAAGTGGGTACAAGAAATTCCGATGAAGAGAACAACATTTGAAGTTGTATGTGATTTCATCAAGGAGAACATCTAAGTCCATTTTGGAGTGCCTCACAAGATTGTGATAGGTAATGCTCCAAAATTCCCATCTTACAAATTCATTGAATTCTTCTATGGGTGTGTCATTTCTCTTTCCCACTCTTAAGATTATTATCCACAATGAAATGGACAAGCAAAATCAACTGATAAAAAAATTGGTGACTATAGTAAGGAAGTTGGTTGACTAATCAAAAAGAAACTGGCACAAGAAGTTAAATGATTCCTTATGGGTTGATCATATAATACCCAAAAGAGCCATTGGAATGTTCTGTTTGATTGGTATATAAAATGGATGCTAAGTTTCGAAGAAACTTAAACTTCCATCCTTGCATCTTTCAAAACCATTGAAAATAGTCAATTCAAAGATGCATTCGAAAAAAGAATCTTGTACTTCCATAAACTTGAAGAAGAAAGAGTATGGGTGGTGGATCATATTTCAACTCATCAATAGAAAGTAAAGCAACTTTTGGATAAGAATATCAGGTCTCGTGATTTCCAAGTTGGATATCTTGTTTTGTAATGGGACAAAAGAAGGGGGCTCATAGAAGCCATGGTAAGTTTGACTCCTTGTGGCTTGCCCTTTTTCAATTTGACACTTTTGTGGTGAAAATATATATTACTTGGCCGATATGGATGGGACCCTCCCATTGCTATATAACAAGCAATATATCAAGTTGTATTAATGTCTATTGGGTGTTCATCCTTTGTACATATCTTTTTTGGCTTTATTTTGGTTGTGTGTTTGTTGTCTTCCCATTGTTTTGGTTATCTTCACGTATATATGCTTATGTACTTTTCACAATGGATAAGGCGTTGGTCTTGTAAACCTTAAGATGTTGGAGTTCAAAGATTTTTCTTTTTGTACTTTGTTCAATCCAAGTCAAGCCCCGAGAAAGAACCAATTGTTTTCATAAACCAATAAAATTTGGAAAAATTCAAAAAAAATTAGTCATGGGCAAGTCTTTTACATTTTCGTCACCTTTTCCTGAGTTGAGTTAGTGTTTAATGAAGGAAAAAAAGGAGTTAGTAATTTTTCTTGGTATATGGGTTCTAAATCAGCAAATTCAAATCCTTAAGGGATAGAAGGAACTATTCCATCGTTCCTCCTACTCCCGAACTTTCACCATCTCCGCTCCATTTTCTTAATTGGATATGTCAATCCCTGGCAGTACTCATGGCCATGTTCTGTTGTTCCTTGCCTTTGCCGCTTGGCTGACATGCCTGCCTCCCATCGACGTTGGATTTATCGGGCCCGATGGGAACCAAGGGGACTTGTTCTTATTCTATGTTGTTTCCCTGTCAAGCCACCTTTTCTGCATATTAGATTGATCAATTTAGTTGTTCCTATGTACCATGTTTCCCCGCTTCTCTCACATCTCCATTCAATTGGGTAAATCGGGTGTATTCTCCCTACGCAAAACTTTTCCCTCGGGCCTCCCACAAGCCAATTCACCGATTTAATTGCTTTATGGGCATTTATTGTGGTCATTTTTCTCGCCCATTCTCAAGCCTATTTAACCATGCTTTGCACATTATCCTCCTCATTCATGAATTCAAGAGTTCATTCTTCCTTATCAATTTTATGTCCTTTGAAAGTATTTTTCGGTTATTTTCCTCCATTTTTGGACAAGTGCATTGCAATCGTGGAGAGGTCGCCTTCATCTTCATCCAACTAGTAAGCTTTTTCATCATAGTTTGGCTTATTTTCAAAGCATTCTCTCGATTTTAGTGTCCTTCCTCTCTGGTTCATTGAATTTTTCTTGTAAGATTTTATTCTTCCCTATGTGATTTCCAAAATTGGAGCAAGATGAAATTCCAGTATGCTAAGTATTAACCCATTTCCTCCCTTGAGACCTCAATACCTGAAATTACACACAATGATATTAAACATATGGACTTGAATGAATTATGATCCAGGGTGAGAAATGTCAATCCAGCCCCATTGGTTCAAACAATCCTAAGCGAGTGGTTTGGCCTATGTTGGGGGCTTTCCTAACTCTGTGCAGTGTACTAACACCGTCTCAACATGTTCTTCTTGATTTGATCCCCAGACCAAATAATTAAAAGACCCACAAGGGAAGCTAATTGCTCAGCTAGATGCTCATCATATTAACCTGGCCCTAAGCATTCCCACTTTTGACAATCCAAAGTCCTACCTATAGCTAATACACATAAGGAATTTGACCTGACTTCGAACAAGTATCATTCAATGATTACCAAGTCCTGGTTGAAATTAAAGAAGATAGGACCATCTAATTCACCAAAGAATCTCTACATAAATGACTTCATCAAAGAGGTTTCTAATATCATCACACTCCTTACAAGAGTAAAGGGTCTTCCCTCAACCAAAGAGTTTCAATCTGGATGTGCATCTTCATCAACTTTATTTGTGAAGGTAAGAGACTCTCAATTCAGGGGAGATTATTTGTGATAATTTGACCCAAAAACTCACTGTTGTAGACACAAAAATCAAACACTTGGGTACATTTCTAGGTCTTAATCACTACCACTATTCATATGATTGTAAAGCGAGAAAACTAGTAATTGACATCTATCTTTGGTCTCTTTTTGTGTTTTTGGTTTCCTCTTTTGTCTTGCACACCCACAACCCCAGTTTGATTTTCATTGATTTATCTTTCTTGACTCTAGATACCACCGCCCGGGCGCCCTTGTCCCCTTGGGCGCTCCTGACCTCTTTGTATCTTACTCGCCTCTTTTGATCCCCTTTTATCTTTTGGGAATCTTATTTTCTTATGGGTCGGCCTTTTAGTTGTTAATTGTGAAATTCAACTAAGGGAATTATATAAATACAAAGCTATGTGACCATAATAAAGGACCAAGCTCTAAACATCTAGTATCACCACCTAAGGTTGCATCTAAAGGCATTCTAAGAGCATCAAGACATTCATCTAGCTTCATTCAAGGGAAAAGGGACCGTATTTTCTTCATACACACATAGGAGGAAGTTCATTTTTATATCCACACATCTATTTACATTGCTACATGTAACTATTATTTTCTATCAAATGCATCTTGCACAAAAGTTTCGTGAGGGAACAACTTCTACACACACACAAGAACTACATGTAGTCCGAGATGTAGTGCAACACGCATTCGTAATTTCACTCTATCGGGTGACCGTCGGGTTCATTCGAATCCCCATTTACATCTTTTATTTTTAGGATATTATGTGTTTTGAGGTTTTGAAGGTTATCTTTCTCTTTGCAGTTACTGAGAATCTTGCAATTGTTAGCAAATTCTAGGTTTAGAGCATGGATTAGCTTTAATTTCTTCTTCTATTAACTCTACTACATTGCCCATAGCTATGCACTCCATTATATAGGATTTGCATAGTAACAACTCTCATAACAATGTATTTGTCTTTACCTACAACCTTCTCAACAATCTTTGGTTGCATATGAAACCAATCTACCCGAATGGTTTCAACCATTAATAATAACATTGTTTTATTATCTAACTTACTAACTTACTAATTTACTAATTACCATATAGTAAATATTATTTACTATATGTAATATTACATTCACATTATAATAATATTATCCATGATAATATTATATTCATCATATCTAATGTTCACACTATACAATATCTCTAACACACCCCCTTAGTGTGAATATGGGGTAAGAGCTCCTGGAAACATTAAACTTCGGAGTAGCCGTTGCTACTGGATCTTGTTGTCTGGATCTTACTTGCTAATGATCATCTTGTCATATGAACATCTTCATCGACTGATCACCTTCCAACGAAGGCATCAATAGGATCATCTGACAGAGTTAGAGGACCTCATGTAGATGCTTTGCCCCTATAAGTTGAGTCAAGCAGTTTGCTTCTTCCACACCAAATAGACACTCGGGAACTATTTTTAGTCTATGTGACAGATTAAAATAAAAACATGAATATAGTTTCACCCCTTGTTTATAAACACACCACATAACTGAAATAGAACATCACCACATCTCTGTCTCATGACCGCATCATTGGTGAATGCGAGAGGACGTTGATTGTCCTCCTTCCTCCATTGCCTCCTTCCTCCAACAAGAGAAGAATCTACCATAGGTAATCCTCATCACTAGGACATGAAAGTTCTTCATCGGTTGAGTAGGCTTCCCAATCAGTTTCTACTTCAGCTAGAAGGGCTTTCGATCTATCTTGCCATCAAGAATATCCTAAGCTCTCTTTTATAGTTAGTATTACATACCCAATCTCA
The DNA here is from genome assembly GCA_018340775.1 of Taxus wallichiana var. yunnanensis. NCBI lineage: Eukaryota > Viridiplantae > Streptophyta > Pinopsida > Cupressales > Taxaceae > Taxus > Taxus wallichiana. Next base: position 826,063,522 of record CM031235.1, on the reverse strand, counting down.
TTACAATAAAATCATTTTATTTTTCCATGTGAAGGAACCTGCATTTTATCCTTCTCTATGAGATGCAAGCGCATCTCGTGATTTTGCGCAGTGTGAAAATCTTGGCCTTCAAATTTATCTATCTAGTTTAGATTAGTCCTTTCCATATTCTTCAAGTACTATTAACCAAAATACTAAAATATTCTTGTAATAAATATTTCTTTTCAATAATAGTACAACAAATACACTATCAATGATATAAGTATTTATCTGTACTATTTTTTTCACAAAATTGTTCACATGACTTAAAACATTATTTTGGCATTCTTCTACACTGAATCTAATATAGATGAAAACTACAAAGTTGTGCGTCTTTTCAATACCTTTCCAACAGAAAAAAATATCACCTCAATCTGACATTTTATGCAGAAAGTTATGTCCATTTTACTGAACACTACTTGGAAGCTTTTTCCTGACGGATTTCTTAAACTGATATAAATAATGTTAAGATAAATTTGCAATATAAACATTAATCTTACATTACCAGAGACACCATGAATTTGGAGATCCTTCTTCAAAAATTAGTTCCCATATTTCTCTTATTTGAAACCTTCTCTTGGAAACCTTCACCTACTCTATTACCAAATGTTAGCAAATTCCAGGTTTGGAGCATGGATTAGCTTTAATTTCTTCTTCTATTAACTCTGCTTTACATTGCCCATAGCTATGCACTCCATTATATAGGAGCTGCATAGTAACAACTCTCATAACAATGTCTTTGTCTTTACCTGTAACCTTCTCAACAATCTTTGGTTGCATATGAAACCAATCTACCGAATGGTTTCAACCATTAATAATAACATTGATAATAAAACAATATCTCATTGTTTTATTATCTAACTTACTAATTTACTAATTACCATATAGTAAATATTATTTACTATATGTAATATTACATTCACATTATAATAATATTATCCATGATAATATTATATTCATCATATCTAATGTTCACACTATACTGATATCTCTAATAGCTATCATCCGTGGACATACATGCGACCAACAAGGAAGGTTAGCGACCACCTGCAACGCAAGAATCGAATTAAGGTTAGACACCCGATACCAGGCACTTGCCGATCCTAGGCACCCAAATCTAGGCTCATCCAAAAATTATAGGAAGTCGGTTTCAAAAATTTCCTCTCCACTTTCATAAGTTCTCTAATTTAGAATACTTCAAGATCAATTACAAAATCAACTAAGTCTAGACACTAAATCATGCACTTTGGTTATTATTTAGACCCTCTCTCATAAAACTATTCATATGGTTTTGAGTGAAGAATTACTAAGTAACCCATGTCCTTTGACCCTGGCCGTCACTACCAACCTCCGCATGTACTCACCCTCGGCTCATCTTATCCCTCAGGGCACCCAAACTAACCCTACCTTGATCCTTTCTCCACTTTACACACATATTTTGGGAACTTTCTAGTCATTTGAGCTTTCCATAAGTTCTAGGGGGTTAGTACGAAATTAGAACAAGAGAACCATATAAATTAAAGTTATGAGACCATAATGAGGGACCGGACACTAGGTAGTACTATCTAAGGTTGCTTCCATAGATTTGCATCCTAAATCATGCACAAGGTTGGTTATTATTTGGGAGGAAGTTTATTCCACATCCACCATTTAAAACTATTCATATGGTCTGTTGGCACAAGAACACCTAAGGCACGTCACACACACACACACACTAGATTTCTACAAACCATGTTATGAGACCATAATGACCCACTAGGTAGTACTATCATCACCTAAGGCCTTCCATCAAAGGCTCCATTTGCATCCATATAGCTCCCATCATAAGGGACAAGGTTGGTTCATAGCATATCCTTCCACCATTGTGTCTTATGTCATTTACTTCACAAAGCTTAGGTATTTTCTCTCACACATGTTAGTCCATCTTGTCTTTTTATGGTGCTTATGATGGTTTTTCCATGGCTTAGGGTTTGTCTCTTCTTCATCACGATTATTAGCGACATCCACATCTATCAAAGATATTCACACAAGAGGTAGTGAAGGTTTCACATCACTTAAACCACTCGCAAATCAATATGTTGGACGTCCTACATAGACCAGTGGCACCCATATTTCAACCCGGGGTGTCATTGATCCTTCCCCTGTGTCTTATGTCATTTATTGAAAGCTTAGGTATTTTCTTTGTTAGTCCATCTTGTCTTTTACTATGTGCATATGATGGTTCTATCCATCCATGTGTTGGTCACATTACACCACCTATCCTTTTACATGTCATTGATTTCCTAGTTAAATTTTTGGTAGGCCTCATGCCATGAAGGATTCTATTGTACATCAATATGTTAAATTTTCCATGAAGGCATTGAATATATTGTTTTCCGTGACCGCGATCCATTCCAATATTGTGACCAACCTCCTAATACTAGTCTTCCTATTACATGAGCCGATACTATAAATGATCCTCAACCTATGGGACGAACCACCTCACTGATTTGCCACCACTTGAAGGTGACGTTTGTGTGATAGATGCGATTGCTTTTACACCACCTGTAGCCTTGTTATTACTACTACTATGATTCCTTATCGAGGATTGTCCAATCTATGGACATCGTTTTATCACCTACGCCTTCACATGTACCACCTATTAGCACACCCACCATTTACTTACACACTTTTAATAAATGATTCATATTGGGAACATATTCCATTTGATCCTACTTGTGATGACACTATATGTACATATGAGGGTTTATCTTGATTAGGATTTGCTTTTGAGGATCTCTATCCTACATCATGCCCTCCTCATCTTTACTATGGGTTTTTTCATGTTATTGTTGCTTATGGTCTCTGTGTCTTTCACCTCATGATCTTCCTCACATGCGATCCTCGATCTACACCACTTACATTAGGGAAATTATGACTTGATTACATTAGGGGCACTCTTGATCCTAATCATATAGATATCTCTTTCCCCATTCCTTTTGGTCATGTCTTTATTTACAATAGTTCCTTTCTTGGCTATACACAAAATATCACTCATTAGTATGTGCACATTTTTCCACTTCCTCTATTTATTGATGAGGAGTATGCCATGTGTATGTACAACTTACGCCTCAATGGCTCATTATGTGATCAACCAGACACTATTGCTTATCAAGTAACTAATGTTTATCCATTCGACTATGAACATGAAAGTGATGATCTTTTAGATGACATTTCATGATTACATCCTTCATCTTATAGGTTTGGGAGGCATAACTTCCAACACACCCCCTCATTATATTAGCGTCAATACATCTCTCTTACTTCCATATCCATACATCAATCTTCTTGCCTAAGCATATTCATCTCCACATTTTAGCATCATCATTACCTGATGACACACTATTGTGCTTCGATTCATGCTTGAATGTTGAGGGCATACTACACATGAACCCCACACACTGCATAATAGATGTTACAAATTGTGACTCTCCACACATCTCTATTGTCATCAATCACTACTCTGAGAAGACCTTAGGCTTTTGGGCACAACTTTATTGGAGAGGGAAGAAAGACACTCAAAATCAATGTTGACCACTTTGACCAATCTCTTTCTCTTTTTATTTCATAGTCAACCAGTCGGTGTTTCATTCATTAAGTTGACACAAACAAGTCGAGAAGCTGGTAGAAAAATCATCTTTGACTTTCTCATGACTAAAACTAGTAGGCGGTTGTTTTGTGGCCTCAATCCTTGGTGAAGTAGCATCTGCAACATATTCTTGATTATCCTCATGTTCATGTGGAATATCCTTATCACCTAGTATGTTAAGAAGAATTAGATAACCGTACATTGGGATATGCTTGGACTCTGGTGTATGACATTGATGATTTGGATCTTTGGTAGGTCTATTGGAACTCTCAGTGATGTGAATAGATGAGTTTGGGGTAGAAATACTTGAAACACTTTCTTTTCCTTCATGAAGATGAAAACTTTTACCGATCCTTAAGACACCTCTTCTTTATTAGAGACATTTTTGGTAACCACCGAGTTTCCTCCGAGATGTGTGTGATGAGTTCGGTGGGGATTAGTGTGAAGAAGTTTGCACCACCTTTTTCGTGTCACTTCTCCTTTCGTTGGAAACCTCTGTATTTCTAACATATGTGCCCGAAATGGGAGAGGATTGGCTATTTGATTCTCATACCACATCATAGTCTTTTTAACACGGAGTTGATTCATAACATCTAGAGAAGTTTCATCTTCTCTACTCCAATCAATACCAGGAGTGGAGTGAAAAATATCTTATCATAGGTAGGATCCATAAATTCAATCCCATTATCGGAAAGCGGTTAAAGGAGGATCCTCAACCCGTAATTTTCTATCTCGAGCCGGTGTGAGGCGAGAAAATTATTGTTGTCTTACCTCCTGTCATCCGCACATTCCGCCCAATAGTCTTCTATGTTTGCCTTGTGCTTATATCTTGCTCTGGGATTTTTCCATGGATCCTTTAATATCGAATTGAGCCCTGCTTGTGAAAGGATGTATAGTTATGAGAGAAAATTATTTTTCCATAAGTTACGCCTTTGTGGGAATGTGGACATTTGTATTCCCCAATCTGAATTAGGAAACGAATACCTCCTTTGCATTTATCCACCAAAGATGGCAATGGATTTTGAAAAGATGACGTGAAAGTTCCATCAATCCTATTTTATCATCGACATATTTAGGAAGTTTGTAAGGAGATCCTACAAATCCATCAACTCGTATATAGGAGTAAGAGGGAAATCGGATAAACCAAGTTCCCCATTGTTTTATCACCACCTTGGCATCTTCGAAAATCTTTCCTCTAGGTTTCTCCTTAGTGACGGGATTATATAGAATAGGAAAGCATCATTTAACCTTCGGAAATGGTGAGAACCATTCTTGAACTCCAGCTATGGGTAAAAGTGAAAAACACTATTCTTTCCAGGACCCATTGTACCTCTAGTTGTTAGCCCTAAAAATATCCTCTTTCTCACTACAACATCAATCAAATAAGAGGTCATATAAAAATGACCTGTCATCCTTACCTCAATCAATTACTTATGGAGAGTATTGCTAATGATACTTTCCCAATCAATAAACATCTTTGCATTAAGAATGATACAAATGAACTTGTACATCTAAGGATGAAAACTTCTGGTGGAAGGAAGGCCAAAAACCCTACTGAGGAGAGTAATCATGTCTCCTATTTCTTCATGAAACTCTACCCGAAACAACTCTTTGGGAATTCTTGAAGTGTGAGTTTTTGGTTTGACCAACCAATTTTTATCAACCATCTTTGACCATCTCAAAGGATTTTCATCCCAGAATTGTTGTGCCGATTCTTGTGTGATGTTAGCATTTTCTTCATGGAGTGACACTCTTAACAAATCTTCCATATGATCACGGAGAATTGAGCAAGAAATTTTCATTTTTGTCATTAAAAATTCCTCAACGCTCGGGGTCATAATGTTCATCACAAGCTAGAAAAATTTGGGGTATTTTATGGCAGCGGAAATGCCACCGCTTGAGGTAAGCTGTAACGATAACGCCTTTTTGAGAAAATAGTCCTCCTTCCCATCTTACCTGTCTGAGGCCAGAACCATATCTACGTGACCCATATCGGTATCCAAAATATTATCATATGTTGAATTTAAGGATGATGTTGGAATTAACCCTTGATATGCTTATTTTAACGCTGACTTATTGGAATGTTCACCCATTATAAAATTTATTATTGTTATTATTATTTTTTAAGAAATGCGGAAAGCCAAAAGAAAGCGAAGACCACGGAAAGGTGCCGGGTCTAAGTCTCGGACCATCGTTGCCGCACTTGATAATAATCGACTCTTTTTATTTAAAAAATAAAAAAGAGATTTAGCGAATGCCACATTCAAAATGACCAAACAAAACTATTGAGGCAAAGTTCAAATCACCATCCAAAAAAAATACAATTTTAGATCACTTTTACACTTTCAAAGAACGCATTGAATCTTGAAGCTCCTTATTATTATTATTATTTTTTAAATATTCACTGTGTGCGTGAATATCTCCATCCACCCTTGACACGAGAAAGTTGTTGTCTCCTCAGCATGCGTAGCACCATGAATATCTTCTTTTTAAAATAATAAATAATAAAAAGAAAACATGAGTAAACCCGTGTTGAACTTTACCACATTGTGCATGCGTAAGCATTCTATTTTGGGTTGTTTTTAAACTTATTCCTCCTTCCAAAGCATGCGTGGAAATTTCTTGGGCTGCTGTGTGGATTTTCCTTTTATTTCTATTATTTTTTCTCTCTCAGATGCGTGGATACTCTAAATAGATGTGTGTTAAATCTCCTCTTTTCAAGTTGTGCGTGAATTTATTTCCTTCAAAATCCACTGATCTTATTCCTCCTGGGTGGCGTATCATCTCCTTGAACTGGAATGCGTGGATTTGTGAAACTCCAAACACATGCTACATGGAAAATAATTTTTCCTTTCTGCAAGCGTGAGAAACCTTCAACTTGCATGGAAACTTGACAATGGACAACTCTTAAATGTGGGCCTCTATTTTGGCATTTTACTTTTGTCTTTTCAGCAGCTAAGTGGGCATTATCCTCATTTGGTGTGTAGAAACTTGTCTTCAACCTGCATGGATAACTCTGTAGTGAACAACTTCCAAAAAAATTAATCACGTGGTCTTTCACCTTCAGGGAATGAGATTTCAGATCAACCTGACTATGGCATGTGTGGATTATTGTTTTGGTTGCGTGGATTCCTCCTGAATATTCATTTGATATTATTCCTCCTCTTTAAGAATGCGTGAAAACTTCTTTTTTCTTTCTTCTTTACCCGCATGGATTTATCGGTATGGATCTTCTGAATATTGCGTGGAATTTGAGAGAAAAATGCAATGAGTGAGCTTGGTTATGGGCAAATATATCCTCTGGTGCGTGGAAACTATCCTTGGGTCTGCATGGAAAGATTGTTCTCTGCCTGAAGGCTGCGTGAAGGATCTTGATTGGCTTCTAGCACATTGCACAAATTAATAACAAACTAATAACTATGTGGAATTTCACCTTCTTTGCTACATACGAGGATTTGTTTGGGATTCCAGATCAACCTTTGCACGTGCATGAAATTGCCTTCACCTTTGCAAGCGTGGATCTCATAAATTTCTTGCTATTGCTTCCCTCCAATGGAGAAAACTACCTAAAACTCTCAAGGTTTCTGGCTCTAGCTAATGCCCGTGCCAAGTTTCCATGTGAAAGCCGAGTAGTGTCTGTAGAATAAGCTTTTCCTTCTTCTAGGCTCTAGATATCTGCAATATCTCCTTGTTTCTCCTTCTTCCCAATTTCCTCTACTTCTGTAACCTCTTGTAACCATCTCCTCATCAATTCCTGGATGATAGAAGCAAAATTAAAATTGTCTACGGAAATTGGAAGCAGAAGAAAAATTTCCCCCGGCACTTGCTCACGGCGATTCGATAATTAATAATAAAAGAAAAGTTCTCCCAAGTTTGTCGAACAACTTCTATGAGTATTAAATTAATATTTATTAATTAAAAACCCTAAAATTTAATAAATATTAATTTTATTAAATAACAGGATAAATATCAAATAAATATTATTATTATTTTATTGATAAATGCTTTTGGACCGAGCTATGAACCGGAGGAAAGGGCCCCCACCCAATGAGAGAATGAAGAACTAAGTAGGAGGAAGAAGAGGAAGAAAACGAGAGAAGGATCGGTGAAAGGGGAAGAAGAGAGGTAAGGAAAAGAGAGGACAACGAAACACAAAGAACCCGAGAGTGGAACAAATCAAAGAGAAACGTAGAGAGCACCATGACTCCCAAAGGCCCGAGCCAACACAGAACAAGAACCAATCCACCCAATAGCCAAAAAGCTATGAAAACAAACCCACTAACACACGACCTCAAAACCAAAGACCCCATCAGTTGCAACTAACTCGGAAACATCCATGAACCATCCATAGCCGACACCAACCACGAACATGGCTAAGAAGCAATCCTAAGCACAAAGCCACCCACACACGAAGCCACCGCGGGACACAACAACCCAAGATCTAAAGGCTACGAGTGCCAGAACCTTAGCAGAGGGAAAAGACAAACCACTGCTAAACCAAAAATGGTAGCAATTTCTTTCTGACACGATGTGCAGGGAACAAAGACAAATGACCCCTATATAATTAGACCAAGGACAAAGCATGACCGCATTCGCCTAGAAGAAACCAAAACCCATCAGAGCTCGCCCCTTTGCCCAAAAGAGACCTCGGCCGCGGAACAAACAAGAAGAAACCCTACCAAAGGACTGGCAAGGGGGCCTCTTCAGCAGCCACGCCAACAAGGAAGAAGAACCCCAAGCTAGCAGTGAATCACACACCCCAGAACCGATCGAAACCAGGGGCTCCCCATCGAAGGCAAAGTCGTCGGGGCAGATTCGAAACAAGGACCAGTCCAAGGCGAATCCTGCACCAAAACAAGTATCCACCTCCGCTGAAAGAACCCCAGAAACGTCGAAGCTCCTAGCGGTTGTGGCTCGCCCTCCAACTCCAACGGTGGACAATGGAAGTGAGAGTGAAGCTTGACGAAGGTAGACACTAGATTTACAACCGGAAAGGGAATGAAAGTAACGGGGCCAAGATAACCTATGATGGCATACAAAAAATCCTTCACATTCTAGCACGGGATGAACCCCATGAAACGGATGGCTTCCTCCAAAAGCCCCTTAGCCAAGCACACCTCAAGTAGGATGGAACACAAAACCAACGCTTCCATGCAGCACTCAACAAGGCTCAAACTGAGAACATCAAGCTGAGCCACCACACTAACGCTCTGAACCTTCTCCCATCTCGATTCACTTGAATCATCGCAATCTGGCAAGGCTTGCTTAATCCAGAACCCTAGCTCCGCCCTCTCCTCGAGCCGCATCCTTTTTTCCTCAATAGACTCAAATATCAAATAAATATTAATTAAATAATTAAAATATGGTTTGTGGCGTATCGGGAGAAGGGCTCATTCAAAATGGATGAAACGAAAGCCAAAATGACCATGATTGCGATGAAGGAGAACAATCACGCAAGATAACACTTTTGAATATTATATTTTTTTATGTTTTTTTGTAAAATTTTCATGTTTACTAATTTTTGAAGTCAAAATTAGTGATAATAGGGGGATAGGCTTTGAAAGGTACTGATGGGTGGATGGGTTCATTTCAAAATCTATTCATATGACAAGGTGCTTTTATGATCCATGGTGGCGGCTTTCAAGACTTGCAATCCTATTCATGAGTGTTTACAAGGGATCATTTTGAGGTTGTTGTTGAAGGTTTGAAGATGATGAGCTATGTTGATTATAGATATGTGGGTTTGATTATTGGTATAGATGATATGGTAACGAGACATTATGTTGAAAAGGAGTACTTGTGGGAGTGTTTTGGGGAAGTTGAGAGACTAAGGGTTGTGAGGGTTGAATGTACTAATAAGGGATGGGAATATAAGTGTTGATAAGAGGTTGGGATGGTTGTGCTAAATACGAGAGAAGGAATATAAGTGTTGATAAGAGGTTGAGATGGATGCGGTATACCGAAAAGGAATATAAGTGTTGATAAAAGGTTGGAATGGTTGCAGTATGTACTAAGAATGGACTTGTGAGGCAGGGACAATAGATGCCTATTGTGAAGAGGGGTGAGTACTAGAAATAGAACTCGTATTATTGAGGGGTATAAATGTGGGGATGGACATGAATAAATTCTAGAATGAGGATGCGGGTTGTTGTGAAGAGATGGGTTATGATGCAATAAGAGGAATGACAACCGAGCTTACAGGAGGTGTAGGAGAAGCATTGGAGGTTACAAGACTAGATGTGGAAGGAGATGTGTTAATGTTATTTTGAGAATTCAGCCAACTTTATGATGGAGCCGACGATGGAGATGGTGGTTGGTTAGACGTGTCTTGTGACAAGATATCGTTAAGATCAAAACTAATGACAAAGACTAATAAAGCAGGTATAGATGTTCCCGCTCCACCGAAGTGGAATAGGGATGAATTTTTGGATGACCGGCTCATGATTTGGATTGATGATTTGAGAAGGATTGAAAGTGACAGAGTAGTGATAGGAGGTCGATGTGTGGGTTCTAGTTGTTCGAGGAAGAAACCTCGGGAAGAAAGGTAGGCATTAAGGGCCACTGGGTTAGAATCTAGAATTTCTGTGGAAAACTGGCTCACCATTGTCAAAGAACCATGGGATAGGTGGATTTGGAATCTTTGATGTGGTTGGTAGGGTGCTAGGAGAATGTGGGGGTTCTTGATTGGTCATTAAAGGTGATTGGAGTTGCTCAATTACGTTGGGAATGTTTTGAAGGTGGGTCTCAAGATTATCCGGGAATTATTGAACAAGAATTTTCATATTGTTGGTGTTTTATAGATAGGATTGTTGTCTGGTTAAAACCATGAACTAAACAAACAATCAATGAAGAAAAATAAAAGTGGTTAATTACAAACAACTACAAACAAGTCACACAAAAAAATTGATTATCTTGATTAAAATTGGAAAAAATGTGAAATAAGAACAATGGCTAAAAAGGTACTAAGAAAAGGTTGTCTAAGACTAGTTTCAGGTAAGTTAAATGTGAGAGTCCTCAATATACTCGAAGGTATGTGAGGTCTATATCTCTATTGGTGATGGTATGATGTGTGGTATTGGGGCCTACCCCTCACTTCATGGTCCCGCAATGATAAGGGTGTCAGGTGCTTAGGAATGATATAGTGCACAAACAAATTGTTTATACTCGGCTAGAACATCAAGTTGGCTTATCTCTTCGTGATGAAATCCAAGTAGGTCCACCTAGGAAGGAGTGTTTAGATAAAATTTTGATGTGATAAGTGGTTTGGTTGTGTGTGAAGGGAGTTTGTGAATGCAATTCCTTGAACTCCTAATTAGAATAGATGAGCAAGCAAATATGAATGTTTGTTTTAAGATCCAAAGGAAATGTTTAATTCAATGAGAACAAACACAGACAACATGAAATGCTAGAAGAAATGATGAAAGAAGAAAAAGAGTGTACATGTAGTTGATATTTCTTTTTTATTTTGATTTTCAAGCATTTTGAAATAGCAATAATGCGAGACACTCTAATTTGAAAGGTTGGGTGATATTGATAATAAAATAAATAAGGAGATATTAAATCTAAATGAAAAGGGACTAGGATGTCCCACCATGCGTGCCAAGATGTTTAGGGTGAATTTCGGTTAGTGTTAAAAATGATAAAATACTAAAAACTCAAATAAGATAGGGTTTATTGATACCTGTGCCAATAATCGCAATGTCGGGATGATTGAGTACACAAGCAATGAAAGAGACTCCTCTTTTCACCAAGTGAGAAGACTTTTGTGCAAAGAAATCTAAATAGACAAATATTAGATAAAGATGTAATGAGTTGTTCGCAATGACAATCCCAGGAATCCAAAGGACTTCCTTGAAGGGTGTCAACTTGCGTTGTACAATTAAGTGATATAATGATAAGGTAAGATAAATGAAAATGATTTAGAACTCAAGAGGGATGGAAATATCCTATTCATCGTTGTAAGTGCCCCAAGCTAGGACTTTGGCAAGCTTGAAGTCCAGAAAATAGTCGAACCGTGCTTGTTATGTTGTGTCCTATATCACTCGTGTCACTTCGAGTTGATCTTCAATGTCTTCAATTCCTAGTGTGAGTGTGATGGTGCATGAGTTGATCTCGTGTGAGATGTCAAACTATTCCCACACAAACAATTATTGGATGATCGGGAGATCATATATGATGGTGATGGGGTGTGAAGGACTGAAACAATCATATACATAACACGCATCTTGCAAAACAACGATTAAACCATAAATAGATAGACATAAGTATGATAAATGTATGATATCGTGTAAAAGGAATAAAATAATAGGAATCGTTGGTGATCCACAAGGATCATGGGCGATTAGGTAGAATCATTGATGATTCTTTAAATCGTCGGCAATCCCTATAAAAAGTTGATAAATTCATAAGAGGATATTTTGTCTAAAAAGAGATTAATGATGATTGAATTGGCTTCTATTTGATATGCAAATGAAATGAAAACATATAGAAATGAGGACTTGATTCCTTGGACGAAAAAGCGGACTAGATAGATTTCTAAATACTTACAGGAGATTTGTATAATGTCTGATGGTTTGACAGAAGTGTTGAGGATGTCTGGAAGTTGGCAACGATGTCATCTGGTTCACTAACGTGACAAAGCTTCGTTGTACTGGTTCTCGATCTCAAAATAGGAGCTTTGAGTTCATATTTATAATCGTTGGTGATCTGTTAAGATCACAGACGATCCGAAAATTCGGGAAACTAGCTTGGAAGTGGTTTTAACCACTTCCAAGTTGGGATTTCTCAGGTGGGGATGCGAGGTAATGTGGTTAAGGGTGTTAAGAGGTTGGGTGGTGGGATAAAAATGGGTTTAGAATGGTTGGTGGATGGTTAAGAAGTTTTAGGGAGGTTAAGGTAGGTAAGTAAGGTTTACGGGGGTAAAAATGTGATTTTATGGGGGTGAGGGTAGTGACTTAGGTTATGCTTAGAATGATAGGTTTAATGATTTATATGCGCATGGGGTGTAGGTGGGTCACTAGGTAATGAAAACTGGTGTCTACATATATATATATATATATATATATATATATATATATATATATATAATGGTCATGTTTAGAATATAGAAAATTGGGAAATAGTAATAAGTGTGTGAAAAGATTAGAGGATTAAGGTTTCAGTAAAAAAGAATACTAGGTTTCATATGAATTTAGAGATGGTTATCATTAACATGTGGTAGAAAATAATTCTATGTAGTCAAATGAATTGACATCTAAGAGACAAGGTCACATTCCAACCTACAAGATAGTAGTTTTGTACTATGAGCCTATATGCATCCTCCATGAAACCATCGTGCATACCATATAGTTTTGTGGGGCCTATTTGAAAATGTCAATTGTTTTTTAATATAAACAAATTTTAAGGAGTAATATATGATTATTTGGTGCGAGAGAAGTTGGTAAGGCACTATAGTCATAAACGATAGGCCATGCGTTCAATTCACAAATTTTTTGATAAATGCAACATGTTCATAAAAAAAAGTATTAAAAAGTGTGTTTATCGGGATGTCATGATGGTTTGGATGATATGCACATGTATATATAACATGGGTTGGTACTATCCTATAGGCTGGATAGTCATCACCCAAAAAAGCATCATAACTAGAATCTAAATGGCTAAGAAATTGTCAAACCCGAATCTTGATGGTTGAAACTAGCCTCTATAAATAAATATACTACATCAATTTTGTGAATGTAATTCCTTGTTCTTGGTCATCAAAACTCTTTAACTTTTTTCTCTCTGGTTTTGTAGTGAATCACTAAGAATCTGCTATCCTTGGTCCAACCCCTAATCGAACATCAACTCCTTGAAAAAACCATTACGAGAGAAATTGAGGGAGATATGTGATATTCTTCCGTTAGACAAAATTACAATTCAACACTAGAAACAAGTTGACAATCAATGGACCGTGTCAACTCTTATCTTTCAATGCAAACAATGAATTATGCATTTATAACACTGATACCACTCTTGGAATGTATTTTGTATGTTTACAATCTCGCTAAATTAAAATTCAAACTTAACAAGAAAAAACAGATAAACCAGATAAAATGAAGACTTCAAAATCAAGTGGCAACAACCTATGAAAACTGTAACTCTTTGTATAATAAGTACGAAAATAGTGAACCATCTGACCAAAACAAAAATACGTAGGCAGAGAAGGAAATGCAGAAAAACTGGACAAAAAAGTAAAGATGACAATTGACGTTTTAATTTTTTTCCTTACTAAAAAAATACCAAGTAGTATTAGTTTTATTTTTATTTATAGTCACTCCAAATGATATTTTTGATATCACGTAAACATTTTTGACGTTGTGGATACAATATAATACAAACCCAAACAAAACTACTGATTTACAATTGGGGTTGCAATGCAGTCCCTCACTTAGCTTATTATTTTGGAGCTGATATGCATCAAATTTCATACAACATTCCCACTTGGAGGAGCTGTGCAGGTGGTACACTCAGAGTGGACATAGCTGATCTACTGTTGTTCTGAAGAAAGCCGTATAACTTATCCACAATGAATCCTTCAACAAACCCCGTCTTGTTACTTGTTTTCAGTGTTGTTTTCCTAAAACAAACACAGCCCCTGCTTCCTTTGCCAATTCCAGCTGCTGCAGTTCCTCATATGCAGGACACTCATTTTGTCCTACTGAACTATCCCTACCCCGATCCACTAAGACTTCTTTCATCTTGATATAGTCTTTTATGTTTTCAATAACCTGGTTCAGAAATTCATATCCTTCCAAGCTTGGGACATCCAAGTAACCATATTGAGCCAAACATCTGTATACGCCCTTGGGCCCAAGCTTTCCAACCAGGAATCTCTCCTCAAGCAGTACAGTCTTCACTGGAAGAATTCTTATGGTAAGAATAATTACAATCTCATGAAGAGAACCCACAGTGTTCACATAATGCCTCAAAATGGGTGGCAAACCATGGAGGAGGTCACTGCACAGGAAACACACACCTGGAACTCTGCAACTCACATTGGCAACCAATTCAGTCAAATCTTGTGGGCTTAATTTTCTCTCCATTACATATTTGTACTTCTTCTCAGTTCCATAGTTCCAAGAGAACATTATGGTCATAAAGAGTGCTGAAATTACGAAAGGCACCCAACCACCCTGTGGCACCTTAGTCAGCACAGATGACAGATAAACGCCTTCTATCAGAGAAAAAACTATAAAGAAGGGTAGTATGAGCAAAATATGCAAGTTCCAAACTACCAGCATCACTATGCTCACTAAAAATGTTGTAATGAGCATTACAGCAATCACAGCAACACCTGCACCAAAAATCCACAGATTAATGTTCAGAACTAAATTCCATGATTCTGGAAAATGTATGCACTCAAATCTGAAAACCATGAAGTCTTTTCCAGAAACTTGTTTGGACAGTTGATTTTTCATAGACAAAAAGCATATAATACATCAAAAGCCCTGAAAGTAAACAGTCTGTGCAACTACGTTGAATGGCATTAAACCCATGCTGCTGAACATTCACCAACACCCAAAAATGTGAAGCAATCATTCAAGGAGAATGCACAGGCAAGTCATTAACTTTTGATTTTCTTACCGTACGCATTGCCTATTGCAGCACCACCCCTAAAGCCTAAGAGAATGGCAAGGCAGAGAACCATCAATAGATAGTTGATCTCTGGAGAGTAGATCCGACCCTCATTTTTCTTTGAGCTATGAACCATCTTCACCCGGGGAAAGCAACCAAGAGCCATGGATTGTTTTATAATTGAGAAGGTTGCAGTAATCAATGCTTGACTGGCAACTATGGCTGCTAAAGTGGCAACAACAAACATTGGCCAATACACAGGTTTTGGTAATGATTTATAGAATGCACGACTTATGTCTTCTGGATTCTTTATCAAATAAGCTGCCTGTCCTGTGTATGTCAGAATCAGGGCTGGATAGACTAACATAGAGAAAGCAATCTGCAATTCACAAATTCCCAATTTCTTCATTACAAATCAAGTTAATAACAGAGTAGATTTCTGCTTTAAAAAATTCTAGAGATCAGTAGAACCTGGATAGAGCCCTTATTGAAGTGGCCCAAGTCAGCAAACATAGCCTCAGAACCTGGTTTAAAGAGAGACAAAAGAAGTTTCTTTTAGGCTCTCTCTTGCTTCATACAAAAAAAAAGTATAACCATATCTGAACTCTTTGAGAGAAACTTGGGATTGTTATAGTTTCATTAGTAGAGTAAGCAAAATAAATCCAAGAGCATGTGAGTAAATGAGAATTATGAAGAAACCTGTTATAGCAAAGACAGCGCCTCCAAGCAACATCCATCCATGTTTGCCATTTTTGTTGAAGAAATAGATAATGTAATAAGGGTTGATTGCCTTAAACGCTCCGGGGTAATATTTTACAATATTGTATACTCCAATAAGGGTATTAGCCATGAACCAGATAATTGTCACAGGAGAGAACAAAAAACTCACTTTACCAGTACCATAACTTTGAACCAAAAATAGTAGCAGCAGAATTGCAGCTGAAATGCCTACAACAGCTCCTGTATAAACAAATTGTAAACCCCATTATTGGAATCAAGGTTTTTATAAGATTTTTCCCAATTAGGATTTGAAAATTATAAATTATGGTTTGATAAATGTATTATAAATTACAGTTTATGGGTATTGAATTAAAATATGTTTTATATCACAATATATCAATTAAATCACATACCCATCTGCCAGTATTATAAATTCACTGTTTACCTAGTATTCCATGAAGTGTGTGTTCCAACATGTCAGAGCATTTTGTACACAATTTTTTAGTTTTGTAATTAGTTGGTAAATGAATAGTTACAACTGTCTCTTAGATACCAAATTTATTGCAGATCTAACTTTGTAACCCAGTTTTAATGAGCCTGTTTATCTGCCATAGGTCCCAAATATTTCTACAGAACTATTTATTACAAATCTGTAAATTTTGTGTGTATCTTACCTTGGGTCAGTTTAGAGTTCTGTGACTGAATTCCTTGGACAGCTGACAGCACTGCTCAATAAATGAGAAAGAACAAAATCAATTCATGTGATGAATCAATAAATCTTCAAGATTATATTAGGGTTTTCAAGCTCCTGCACAATGTGATCCATGATGATAGATCACATAGTGTAGTATCTATCACAGCTTTCTCCATAAACATAATTTGATAACATATGGCATAGAATATTAATTGCAGGTTCATTTATGAATCACACACCTGAAATTGCAGGAGTGAGTGCTCCATCACCAATTACCATGCAGGTGCCAAACATGACCACAACAAGCAAAATTCTCTGGGCCATTGGGCTCTCTTCAAGCAGCTGCTTTGCTTTGGAGTTGAATTTCCTCCCATGATTTTGTTTGCCAAAAAACTTCAAATTTGAATCTGAAGCAAGGCGTCGAAAATGGCTGCCAGCTTTTTGACCAGGATTAATGTACTGACATAACAATGAATAGAGAGCAAATGTACCTCCTGCAAAGCAATAACATATTAGGAATTTCTTAAGAAAAGATTAAATTATATGCCCAGTTTGTTACCCATTCATTGTACAATTTTACTAATCTAAACATTAGCATTCATTTTACAATTTTATTAATCTAAACTTTTTCTCTTTTTAAGCCTTCAAAATTGATAGTATTTACAATAATTTCTTCTGAAACTTTGTGTATTATTAAAACATTTAACGTTCCCAATCAGTTTGGAGGTCCATCACCAGGATAAAAGGGAAGGGATGAAGGGTGGTACACCATGAAGGAGGTCTATTGTTTGTACACTCTAATGGGAATATGTATCCTTAAAACCAAAAAAACTAGTTACTAGGTATAGTATTTGAGAAGGGAAATGGTAGCATATGACTTGCAGAATAGCTTCACTACAAAAACCAAAAGTTCCTCGTTTCTGGGTTACAGAACGGATATTTAAAACAGGTGGGTGTGGGTGATTACTGGTATAGTCGTACGCAGAATTAAATATAGTGAAAAAAATTGTTACCTTCTCCATGGTCGTCTGCTCTAATAACTATGAAGACATACTTGAAGAGACCAATGAGTGTAAGTGACCAGTATATGATGCTAAGATATCCCAATATATCTCTTTCCCCTGGATTCTCTATATCAATGGAACTGAATGTGTAGAGTGGCGAGGTTCCAACATCTCCATACACAATTCCCAGTGTTTCATATGCCAGCCACAAGGTTCCCCACTTTCCAAGATTCTGTGTTTACCATTTCCCACAAATATTATATTGAGCTATCATGTCTGAACTTATGTAGGTAAGTTCAGATATTATGTGAGGGGGTGGGGCAGCTCACCTTAGCCCTAGGATGACGGATTGAATAGATCTTAGAAAGTGTTCTCTCAGCAATAGGCAATGGCGGTTGCCATTCATCAGGCTCGGGATGCACATCACCAGCTCTTGACATCTCTACTCTTATATGATCAACAACAACATCATCATCAGGCTCAGGATGCACATCACCAGCTCTTGACATCTCTACTCTTATATGATCAACAACAACATCATCATCATCATGCAGACCTTGGGACTCTGAACCGTCCATCTCTATAAAATTTACAACTTGCTGCTACCAAACAAGAATTGAACCTACATCAACAATTAACATTAATATTAGCATCAGATCACAATCATCTTGGCTTGTTAACTCTAACAAATGCTTGGGTTTGCAAGAAATCAGTTCAAATATAAACTGGAGACTGCAAAAATTGCAAGATTTGAGCAAAAATAAACACACTTTTCATTGCAAAAACACTACTAGTTTGTGATATACAAAAAGAGCCTTCAACAAATCTCCAATAAATATAAATTATTTTAATAAATCACCTACAAAATGGAAAAACATAGAAAAATAAATAGTTAGCAGATCACAACTCAATATTACAGATTGCAGCTTAGGAAAACAGAATGAAAATGAAAATGAGAAAAAAATTATATTGACGTCCAAAAATGATCACAGATTATACATTCAATCAGAAAATCAAACACAAATCTTCCTATAAATTTTTGAATTTAAAAAAAAAAAAATCTTGAGAGGGCTACAATGAAGGAAAACCAAATACAAGAACCTGAACCTGTAACTGTATCTTGATCAGCTTAAGTTTGAAGTTTCTGCTTCGTAGGTTTTCTATTTATAGAAAATTCAAAGCACAAGGACAAAAGTTTTTGAATAAATTAATACAGGAATGGATAGTCAACACTTTCCAAAACATAATGGGATATTTATATTTTATTATTATTTCCTTATCATATTGCACATTTATACAGAAAAAAAAAAAGATGTGACGAGGAACCACGTTTATTTTTTTTTAATTTTAAAATATATATATTTAAGATTTAAGGGGTCTACGATCCACAATAATTGAGAAAGAATTATTTTAAAATAAATGGAAAAAAATATATTGTCAACGTAAGTAGATTGAGCATAGCCGCCCGGTTTACTTTAATCATGTCTACGTCTAAATTGGTGTATTGTACTTTCCGTGTACTTTTGCTTATTTGATTTATTTCATATTTCTTCCATGGTTGTCTCATTAGTTGATTTCACGCAGATTTTTAAAATGTGAATAGATATCAATTTCATTTAAAACAAAAAAAAATTGAATTTATGGATATCATATTCATTAAGAATTTTATTACCTTTTTCATAATTATTATTGGGTCATTATAAAATACATATATTTTAATTTTAAAAATAAACTTTTAAATCAAAGATAAAATAAATAGGAGTAGAAATAAAAATTACAAACACAATTAAATCATCTCTTATTATCATTGTAAAAAAAAATTTTTTTTTATTAATAGATAAACATTTTTAATTGGAGTTAAGAATCAACCGGAACATAATCAAGGGGTCAATGCTCACAACTATGTTAGACAACAAATACATACACTCGACAACAATATAATCCAAAAAACTAACAAACAACAACCAAAAACATGAAACGATCACCGTATGGTCAATGAGATCTCGGACAAACATGTGTATCTAAACAAGGCTAAGCTAGGCAAAGTCAATCCACCCACCAACAATAGAGGGAGCTACCGCCAACAATCTTCCCATAACAAGAAAGCACTTTCGCAACGTTCTCTGTGATTCAACATTCACCATATTCTCTTCTTCTCATTTTTGCATTTCTATCTTGAATATACACTCTTTTCTCCTAATCGTGCACCCAAAGTAAGTTCTATACTTAAATTATGATACGACCAAAAAAATTACGATCACACAAAGATATTGCTCCTGCAACACAACATCTAAGATATATTGTAATATATACAACTCTTAGATGTGTATTGTTAATTGTAGAATGATATATATCCACACAAACGTAAATTGAAAACAGTGAATATATTCAAAAAATTATATATATATTTTATATATAAAATATATATATAAATATACGTAAAAACATAAACCCATCACTGGATAAATCAAAAAATTCTAAAATATTTTAATGTGCTGCTCACTATAATTTAAAACCTTGAATAGATATTTGACTTTTATTTAAGCAAGTTTCAATTTATCGGGAGGAATGACGATATTCATCCCTAATACCACTCATTAATTAATGATATCTATTTATGTCCTTCTCAAAACCATTGATGGAAAAGCGGTAAAGATTCGGATTAAAAGTTGTACATGAGATGATTTAACAGGATTAATTGGAGGTTGGGATAACCCTTGAGCATTATTAAAATCCGGTGATTTCGAAATGCGGTCCCTTGCAGATAGAAAATTATATGTTATAGGGTACAATTCAAAAGGTACAAAGTATACATTATTAGAGGCAAGATATATACCTTTCAGGTCATCCAATTAATAATGTTACTGTGAGCCAATAATATGCAAGAATTTTGTTTCTCATGTCAAAATTTCCAAAGTATAAACTTTGAAGTGACATAATTACATGAATATATTTTTTGATAAATTTATTTTTGCTATCTTGATTGGTGAGAAAGGATGATGTGACTAATTTTACCCTTATTGAGCTACAGGATTTTCTTTATTTTTAAACCAAAAAATTAGAAATAGCCAAATGGCCTAGCATTTATTAATACATGTCAATCTGTCAATTCATTTAGGCTTCAACAATTTCCAAACATACATGACATCACAACATTTATTTCTCCTTCCGAGACCTTTTGATTGGCAAATAGCTTCTCCATAGTTCCTCCAGCACTTTGAACGCCCACTTGAACGATTCCTCACCCAGAAAATAACTTTTACTTGGGCTCTTTACCCCTGCATCGTTGGCAACCATTCCTGCATCTCCATCACTCTGTAATAGAGAAATAATCTCTGTTCAACTCTTCTCGAGGTATTTCATACACAACTATATGAGAGACGCGGCTTAAAATTTTGCTCCATGGTCGAAGAGCTTTATTATACTGGGTGAACTGTTATTAAAAAAATATTTTCATTCTTTATCGCCTTAAGTTAGGCAGCATATATTCTTTGATTCAAAATACGACCAATCTTACAAGAAGGCTGGTGCCCGGCGCTACGAATGGTAGTAAACCGTTGAAAATTTTGCACATCCTATCTGTTGAAGCGATCTAACATTTGCGATAAACACGCAAATAAATACCTAGTATAATTGGTGACGACGACACCCTGTTTTTGCCGGATAATTCGGTGTGGGTGCTCAGGAAATACGACCATAATCAGTTTTATTATGTTGGCAGCAATTCTTAGTCGACGGATCAGAATGTGGTGCTTTCGTATGGTGGAGGAGGATTCAAAACAAGATACCAGAAAAAAGATTAACAACAAAGTACATGAGGAATGAGAGTAGCGGGTGCACGTATATTCTATTGTTCTGCTTTTCCAAATGTCTATATGGATTACATATTTTAATGGTGAAAGTCAATGCTCCTTTGGTAAAAGTCGTTGCAGGGGGCTTTGCTCTTTTCCCACACCAATTGCTTGCCGAAGTTAAGGCGCACATTGTGGATAATTTTCCTTCCAAAATCCACGGTCATGAGTTATAACCCGACCTGCTTTCGGTGAAATGTCATTTCGTTCCGACTCACTGCGTCAATGTTTTTGTTTGTAAGTACACCTCTGACTCCATCTTATTCTTGTCCGCTTCACCTCTCTATTTAACACACCCATTTCACTTAGAATCTCATTGCAATTTCCTCTTCCTCTCCAATCCAAGTGTTCTGTTTTGAGGCCCTTGATTTCAGTTTGCTCTGTGTTACTCTCTAACATCTATTGTGGGTAAGATTGAGATCAACTCCTCTGTCTCTGCAATTCATTTTTTCTAATGAAAATAGTCCTCTGTGTATAATGAAAACTGTTTTATGTTTACTACAGGATCAATGGCGTTTACACAACTCTTTATGCTGGCGTTTCTCTCAATACTTAGATTTCAATACATGTATGGATGGTCAAGCGTTCATGCCACATTTTATGGGGGCAATGATGCATCGGCACGATGGTAAGTCCTTAATTGTTCGAATCCTTTAATTCTCTATGAAATCATGGCCTTTAAATCTTCTCCAAGGTTGCTATAATATAACAGGGGAATTTGTGTTATATAATGCAGGTGGGGCATGTGGTTATGGAAATATGTACAGTCAAGGATATGGCACTAACACTGCAGCCTTGAGCACTACCTTGTTCAACAATGGACTTGGCGTATGGGGGAGGAGGATTTGCGACCAGTTCCGCTCGCCAAGGCGCTTTCGAGAATGCTGGATGATCCCCTGATGTGCTACCTAGACTGTATGGCATCGATTAGGGGAGAGAACCCTATAACCGTGCACCTAACTTTAGGGGCAATTAGATATATGTAGGTATGTCAATAGCGTAAAAATGTATATCACCGTGTAGTGTATGATCATGCCATATCAATATTTTAGTTTTGCATTTTTATTTGGAGGGAAAATAGTTTTGAATTGATTTAATATGAAGAAAATTAATATAAAGCATTTGAAAGAGGGACCAATGACCGAGCACCATATGTGTCACATTTGCATTGACTCTTAAAAAGTGTCATTAACCAAAAATTGAACAACTATTGGTACTTTTGTCAACAACCTATGGTGAAAAGAGATGTACATATTTTGATGCATGCTCGGTTATAGGGTCCTCTCCCCTAGCGATGTTGTACTCTGTGGTCGAATGAAACAACCACCGGTCTGGATCAATGGCATCACTGTTGCATGAGAAGCTCTAGCTTCTCTCATATAGTATCAAAGTAGTCTTCTCATCCATTACTCAACCCTGTATATCATGTATTTTGCAGTTTCTTGGTTTTAAAAATCAACCGATTGTACACTCAAAGTGGAGCAGATCTGTACTATTAATAAAGTGGCTCCCTAAATATCTACAAGTTTTTTTTTTTTTTGTCATTGCCCTTGAGCATAAGAAGAATTACGAATTATTAATAGTTTATGGAATTTTTGACCTTGAGAAATGATATGGCTATTTTCATTACTTCCTAGCCTTTCCATCCGACGCGCACTCGTCTGTCCTACTAGATCCTCCTTAGTTGGGTACAATAAGATCTCTCCTTTCTTCCACACAATATCATCACATCAATTTGATGGTAATTCATCTGATTTATTTGATCCAGAGAGAAATTAAAACCAATTTTATTGAACTTCTAGGGAGATTATTTTTCCATCATTGCTTGATCTACAACTACCGGTAATTGTTCATCCTCCATAGCTCACCTTTTGGCATGAGATGGCTTTGCCATTTATTGACATGATTTTATCCAACCACACTCGAATCTCCTGCATTCACTTTGGTTTGCTGAGTTTTGTTTTGCACCAATGATAAATGTTTGACATAATTTTGTAAAACTCCTCTAAACAGGCCACCAACATCTTCATCAGACTTTGCGCGTGAATCAGGCTGGCGGAGCTGCTACCGCAAGCTAACAAATTTTCTTGAGTCGTTGAATGTTTTCGACCTTTTCCATGCACATGCAAACTTGTTTTGGGCTGCTGTAAAAGAACACATCACTTGTGCTCTTTGTGTCCCATTTGGTTATCAATATCTCTAGCGCCAATTTTTCCTCCCAATTGCCCAAAAAAATTTGTCCTAGTGTGATTTTCCACGTAAGTGAGAAGCGATTGTCAAACTTACAGAGGATTCTACGCATATTTGTGGTCATCTATTCGAGAGGATTCCAGAGATTTTACAACTCTCTCCTATGCTTCTTCAATTTCCATAGACATTTTAAGATGGCTATGAAATTTAGTAGCATGAGAAAATTACAAGAAGAATTACGGGATCTCATGTACTAGGTGCATATTTAGGGTTATACATATTATTTTGGCATAAAAGACTAAAAACTATACAACATTATTCCCAAAGTTTATGTTTGATTCTTTTCTTTCTTGTATGATGTGAACATTTTTTCAATTTTTGATATTTCAAACAATTATGATTAGATGCATGAAAGATAACTCAGTCCATAAAATCACGGACATACTGCAAATAAAAGCAAATCTCTCATAGATGAAAGTTGTCGAGTCTCGTCTCACAATAACACCTTCGACTTTGGGCAAATGACTTCTTGAAATTTGCTACATATCTACACAAACACACTTCTTTTACGTCAATCAACAACTATCAACTTTTATTAATCCAACTAACACCTTGCAACTTGTAGGCACTATCAACTTTTATTAATCCAACAAACACCTTGCGGTGCTCAATTTTTTTTTAAAGTTAAATATGTTTATTTTTTCATTTCTTTCAATCAATTCTTGGCATGTGGAATATTTCATTTGTACATTATAGTTTTTTGAAAATAATTTTTCTTTTACAATTTAAAAATATCACTTATCTTACATTCTATTGGTCTGCCCCTTTATTTGGCATTGTAGATGGGAGAAAAAATATTGTCCTGCCTTGCTTTAATGACAACCACTGTGCATGACACCAAAGGTGTGGTTACAGGGCTCAAAGATTCTCATTGCATAGCTGTCTTGCTCAGCTTTATTGATAGTGATTTCTCTTCTCTTCCCAGACAACAAAAGAGCCTCTGCACATTTGTAAAACCTTGTTTGAATGTTTCTTTTAAATGGTTTGTAAGTTCAACAAGTGTAGTCATTTTTACTCCTATCACAAAAGGAAGAACCCTATGTGTGCCAACCTATCACCTAGTAGAAGTTGAGCGCTCACCGGGGCACGTGCGAGTGCAGAGTCTCTCTTTATGTGAGTTTAGTGGGAAGCATTATCTATGATTAGTGTAAGAGTATTTAGGAAAGAAGTTGAGACATCTGAGAACCATAAGGCTCAGAATGGCCTCCAAATCCTTCGGTCACTGCCTCAAAGCCGAGTGCTTTAACAGTTCCGAACATATATACTATAATGAAAGAAAGATACAACCATTCATTCGTAGCATGAAAGGAAAGAGAACTCATATGAACAAAATATACATTAAACCCATTGATATTCATATCTATTTATAACAGGTAACCTCAATATATTCATTGGTTCATTACAGAGTGTCACAGAGCAAGCAGACCATGATCATGCGCATCCTTTGGGACGTATGTAGCTAAGCTAACAGAAAAGAAAAATAACAACTCCATGCTTAGTACATCCTTTCCTGAACCAGAATATCCACTCACAACAATTCTGTAGAGCTTTGCTTACTCTCTAACCTGTTATTCCCTATGTATATCCAGATGATATATCTCTCTGTGTGTGTGTATATCTTTTCCCATGATAGCCCTTGTATTTATCACTTTCCCATTGCTAACTCGCCTTGTTGCGCCCTCGGATCCGTCGAAGTGTCAAATGTGGTCCTCCATGCTAAGTATGTTCCTTGGAGCCTGAGCTCTCCACTCCATCTCATAATGATCTTCTAAAAGATTCCATCAAGGGCATGCTCTTTCTGGCCAACCTGCCCAGTGACATCTTATCTACGCGCAACCGATCACGCTTTTCACGTGTTCTACTTTGGGCGCTCAAATTGGCTAAGTCTTGAACTCCTTTTGCACGTCACGTGTGCTATTTCATCCTTAAGCCCTTTCTCTTGCGTGCTTTTGCCTTGCCACCATTCTATAATTGGGATCCCACGCGCCTAAGTGCCTTCATATTTGGTCAATATTCCAGGGGCCCAACATCACCCCACATTATGCCTGTTCTCCGTCCTTGGAAACATTTTACTTGACCAAGATGCAAGCTATTTTATGGAACCAAGATGTAGACTTATACTTTACAAAATGAATAAGGAATGAAAGAAAAGGGGAAAGAATGAAGAATGGGGGACATCAATTCAATAGGTAGGAAATTCCTTTTTCGCAGATTTTGCCTCGACTTGTTCCACACTACGACCTCGCCCTTCGCCTTCTAAAGCATAGGTCAACCACCAGGTGCTTACTTCATCAAAGCTTAGGCCAATTCCTGGGTGCCCAAAGTGTCCACAATCTGCTCCATTTCCTTACCAGGTCTCGAGTTTATCCATTCTTGGTGATCGAGATTATAACTCCTTTAGTCGTGTTTGCTTGTTGGTGGGGTGTACCAATTCCATGCGCCATTTCTTTCTCTATGGTGTTTGTGTGGTGATTATAGTCACTAACTGGTATGCTTCTCAAGTGGGATTCCCATTCCTTTCCCATCATCACCCCATATGGGTATTGCATCTCTACATACCATTCTTCATTTGTGTCTACTTCAGGTTCTGGTTGTTTAGCCTTGGCTTTGCCCTTTCCTTTCTTGGGTGCCATGGTTGAGGTATTTTTATCACTCCTACCCTCTCTTTGTTACTCTATCTTTCTTCTCCCAACCTTCGATCTCAGATCCGTGATATAACTCTTCTAAACCCGTGCCCTAGTTTGTCGAACCCTAACTTGGATCGACTCTTCACAAGACAACGCCTTTTCAACTCCTTCCACACTCGTGTAATTCCTTCTAGTTTGTAATCTCAAATTGGCTCTTTGCATTTTAATCACACAAATCTTCCACTCGATCAAATCTGAAAACCCTAGTTTATAACACTCGCTTATATCTCCAACTCTTCGTTTTCACAAAGTAAAAATGAGAGTGCCCTGACCCTTTATTTATAGTTTTTCCTTTTTCTGATCATTAAATACTACTTTACCTACCCCCATACTTTGTTTATTTAATGTGGCTTTTTCAAACAAAGTTTGTCTTCAGCGCCTTCACTCACGCCCTTCTGTGCGAAAACTCCTCCAACCTTCAGCGTGTAACTCCAACCAACCTGACAGGAGACTCTTGTGCGCGCTTAACTGCCTTGCCGAAGGCACTTTTCTATCTAGATTCTTGCTTTCACCTACCTTGTGTTGCTTTAACTGCGCTTTCTTTTCCTTTGTACGTGGGATCTACAAGTAGCTTTATCCTGACACCAACCATTCTATCTTTTCTCTTCATCTATCTCTTTCAACTGGGCTACTCAACAAGGCTCTTCAACACAACTTCCTTAGTACTTTTAATCACACACTTCTTCACTTTTCTCCACCCCACACTTAAACGATGTGCGGTCCTCTGCACACTCACAAATTCTCCAAAAATAGCAATAAGGTTACAGGCCCAAGGCACAAAACCAAAACAACAACGCGAAAGGGAAACACAAGAAAGGGAAAATGCATAAAGGAAACTTCTAAGCTAACTAGCAAAACTACCTTATTTACAAACACCAAGAAGACTTATTTATAGTAGGGCTTTAGCCTACTTTTGCCATTGAAGTGTCCAAGAAACTTCGTCCCATCCAACACTTGTAACTAACCCGTGCCCGAATCAAGGATGTATGAAATTATGTAGGGACCCAACCAATGGACTTTCAACTTTCCAAGATGGCGCAGAAACTTGGAATCATATAGTAACACCATATGCCCAACCTCAAACTTCTTGTTTCTAATGTGGCGATCATGCCAAGCCTTTTGCTTTACCTTTTCCATTGTCTGGCTCCATTGGGCAAGTGATCATCTCTCATCCAATTTCATTAGCTCATCAATCCTTTCTTCCAGCGCTTTTTCATTGGCTAATCCTCTGTGTGCGTTATTCGCAGAGAAGGTAACATAAATTCAACCGGTAAAACAGCTTCCGTGCCAAACACCAATTGAAAAGGTGTGGCTTTATTTAGTCTTTTATACGTTGTTTTGTAAGCCCATAACACTACCGATACTTTGTCATCCTAATCTTTTCTTCCAACATCATAGATTTTGGTCAAGGTATGACTTAG
The DNA here is from genome assembly GCA_018340775.1 of Taxus wallichiana var. yunnanensis. NCBI lineage: Eukaryota > Viridiplantae > Streptophyta > Pinopsida > Cupressales > Taxaceae > Taxus > Taxus wallichiana. The sequence continues at coordinate 826,035,636 of CM031235.1, read as the reverse complement.
TATTTTGTTGAATGCTTCGTGGTTCCATTTGCTTGTGGGTGATAGGGCATAGTCTTGTGATGAGCCACCATGAACTTTGATAACAGGATCCTCATGGTCTCATTCAGAAAATGTGTACCCCTATCACTGGTCAAACTCAATGGACATCCATACCTCGTGATAATGTTCTCCCATAAGAACCTTACCGCTTGTTGCTGCCATGCAATATTTAGTTGGGGCTGCCTCTGCCCACCTTGTGAGATAATCCGTGCAAGTGATGACATAACGTGACCCAGTCCTACGTGTTGCTAGTGCAATAGGTCCTACAAAATCTATCGCCCATTTTTCAAAAGGCTCCACGCTAGGGATAGGGCACAAAGGCATTTCATCTCTCCTTCTGGTTTGCCAATGCACTGACAATGGTCACATGCTTTACAATAATCTCTATAATCCTTGTACAAGGTTTCCCACCATAATCCTGCCATTAATATCTTACGCGTGGTGGCATCACCTACGTAATGCCCACCCGCACTTCCTCTCGTGTGCTTCCTCCATGATGGTCTAGGCGCTCATGCTCTAATACACACCTACACAAAACTTCATCTCGTCCCAACTTGTATAAGTCTCCACTAATCAACATGGAGGCACAAAGACGTATGGCCAACTGATTCTTCTCCAATGCCTTCATTCCATCTCGAGCGCCACACCTTCTTTTAAGAATACTGCAATCTCCTCCAAATCCGAGGGCGCACGCCGTAATCTAAACAGTTGGGCATCTGGTATTGCTTCCTCAATACTTTACACATCCTCTCCTGAATCAATCCTTGACAGATGATCAGGCCCATAGTTGCTTTTTCCGGGCTTCACTACAACAGTGAATTCAAACTCTTGAAACAACAACACCCATCGACATATGCACCCTTGAAGAATGGGCTTGTTTACTAAATACTTTAATGCCATGTGGTTGGTGTAGAATACAAAGGGTGTTGCAAAGCGATATATTGTCTAAACTTGAAGAGTGCGTAGATCATCAATAATGCCTCACACTCGGTTGTGGTATAATTCTACTCTGCTGGTGTCAGCTTCCTGCTTGCAAATCGAGAGGATGATCAACCATCCCTTCACCTAGTTGTGCAAGTATTGCTCCAATGGCAGTCCCTAAGGCATCTACATGGACATGGAAGGGCTTGTCCCAAGAGGGAAAATGTAAAATAGGTGTGGTAATAAGCCTATCTTTTAATGTATCAAACGCCCTCTGTTGCGCCTCTCCCTAATGGAAGGCACTTTTGTGTCTAAGCAGCTCCTCTAAAGGCGCGGTGATCTTGGCATATCCCTTAATGAATTTTCTATAATACCTTGTATGCCCAAGGAATCCACGCACTGTGCTTTGGCTAGTAGGCTCCCTTAACCCCACAATAACTACAACCTTAGCGGGATCTACCAACAAGCCCTCCTTACATATGATATGCCCCAATAAGGTCCCAAAGGGTGTAGCAAACACACACTTCTTAATGTTGAGGGATATCCTCAATTTCCTACACCTCTCAAACATTAATCTCAAGTTGTCACAATGGTCCTTAACTAGACCATATATTGTCCAATCATCCAAATAGACCTGAAGAAATTTATGGATGAAGTCCTGGAATGCTTGCACCACTATGCACGAAAAAATAGCAGGCGCATTCTTCAACCCAAAGGGCATGACCGTATATGTAAAACTTCCCCACTCGGTGGCGAAAGTTGTCTTCTTTTGGTCTTCCTTTGCAATCCAAACTTGGTGGTACCCTGAAAATCCATCCGTAAAGGAGTAGATTTCGCACCCAACGACTCCTTCCAAAATTTCTTGGTGAAGGGGTTGGAAATGGATCAATGACAAAAGCGCATTCAATTCCTATAGTCTACACAAATCCTAATCCGCCCATCCTTCATTATCTTTGATCAACATTAGACTTATCCACTCCACTTCCTCAATGATCCCAGAAGCTATCATTTTGTCTATCTCCTCCTTAACTTTCACGCGTAAATTGGGATTCATCTAGTAGGGCCTTTTTCTAATTGGGCACGCACCGTCCTTCAATTTTATCTTCATCTCCCCTAAGGAATGGTGAACACCTTTGAGCTCATGGTACCCGCGTGGGAATAAATCCTCAAATTCGCGTGTAAATCAATGATCTTTGATACTTCCTTCTTTGTCCAATAATCCCCAATAATAGCTTCCTTAGGTTCTTCTTTTGAACCGATGTTAACTTTCTTCATCTTTAAAGGCTCATGGTAGGCACATGTGCAAGCATCTGTATTGTCCACTACCTCACACGTCCCTACAGAATGGCTAACATCTAAGATTTCCAATTCCTCTCTATCAATCACATATACCAAATTTCTTCCACCGAGCTTCATGTCTGCAAAGATCTCGGGAAGGCTCCTCTTCCCGAATACTTGGGCAATTCTTTTCCTCCAAGATGCCTAATAGTGCACGCCTTTGTTACTATTGATCACCGACCCTCTCAACTATCGTCCCATTAATTCGTAAGTTCCATGCGCCCTGACCAAGATTTGGTGGTATCACTTACTCGAAACGAGCGTATTCAAACCTGGATAACCTCGTGGTCTCTAATTGAGCACACATAAATCTTGTCGAACTTCTTCTCCCAACGGTTCAATATAGGGCATCGACTTCCCATCAACTAGGGGTATAATGACCCATTCCTCTTGTTACTTGGCAAAGTTAATGTACCCTTTTTTGAACCAAAGGTCCGCATTATTTTTGTAACACTAAGGATGCCCAAAAATTATCTTGGATTTCACCAATCTGCTAGCGCCAAGACTTCGAAGTCCCTAGTAAACTTGGCTCCCTGGATAGTAATAGCTGCATCCTTCAAGACACCGATGGGAATTGCCTTAGTTTTTTTTTCCATATACAACACATTCGAAGATGGTTGTGATGCAGGTCTCCCCATCTGATGCCATGCATCCAAAGTCAGAACATTAACCTCTGTGCCATTGTCAATGAGAATATTGCTAAGGAGCCATCCATCTACAATTGTATTCAATGTAATCTCCTTGTCATAGTCGAGGTTGTGAGGGGGAAGGTTCGCATGCAAGACCTGTCTCTCGTACTCTTCTCCGACGCATGGTACCTTCTCTCTCAACCAGGATCCTAGCAAAGGAATGATGTTCTCCTGCCTTAGCATTTTACACACCTCCTTGACCTCATCCAGAGAGTCATCCTTTTTGTGCCTCGATTCTCCTTCCTTGGTCCTCCTTTCACCTAGATTGCTCCTCTAGATATTGGATCTCCCTTGTAAGTTTTCATGAATAACATCCATGGTGTCCTGATATATCTCCTTTTGATGCGCGGGGTCTAGATATTTTCCATGAATGACCTTCTCCCTCGTAACCAGGGTCTTCTGTCTTGGTACCTCTCTTACATGCACAACTTCTGCCCTTGTTGTTACCAAGATAGGCTCCAAACCTTCATCCCATGTTACCTTAGGCATGTTGTATATTGCCTTCTTGATCTATGACCATTGTAGCGCCCTTGTCCTTCTCCGGTGTGTTTTTGATTCATATGCTCATATAATTTCGAGCACTCCTCATACTTATGCTTCATTTCGCACCATGAGCACTGCAACAAGTCGGGTCACTCACGCTTGTAATGTTCTGTAGATCCATAGTTGAAACATGTTCCATACGGGAACTCACTCCTTCCTCCTTGGTTACCCCGACCACAGAATCCTCCTCGAAATCCTCTTCCACGTGCGCCTCCATTTGTGCGCTCCTCATAACGGTGATCATCATTTTTAGAACCACTGGCAATGTTGCTAGTTTGGTGTACCCCATGATCAATGGCCTCATGGATCTGGTCAATGAGCCTACATTCTTTAGTATCATGGGTTGTGGAGGTGAAAATCTTGCAATAACAAGATACATTCTTCTTGATCGCACGCTTGAAGGGACATCTACTTGCATCGTGGTCCCCATGACAAATCTCACAATCTACTATCACAGTGTGTACCGTCCTCTCGGGAAATTATCCTTAACATGCCCCTCTATTTCACAATCCGTGCACCACAAACCACTACGAGTCTCATGGACTGAGTTCGTGAGACAATTTTTCCAATTGTTTGGCCATAGCAGCAATCTGAGCCTCCAAGAATGGGCTAATGCCAATATCAATACTACCAATAGCCTCGGCGCGCAAGGTAGCTTCCAATGCTTCACGTGGATCTGTAAAAGTTTTATGAGACAAGGCCCTTCTAAAAGGGGTGATCAATCCTCCAACAAACCATTGTGCATGTTGTGAAGGGTGAATATCATATGATAATTTAGACAAGAGAGTTTTAAAACGTGCATCATACTCCGCACACTCTCTGCCATTCCTTTCTGAATCTCCTTCAAAGCGTTGATGCTTTTTTGCTCGAACTCAGGAATGTGGAACTCTGCCAGGAATGCATTCTTTAAAGCAATGTAGTCCACCACCATTTGATGAGGGTCATACTTTCTATACCAGCTATGCGCGCGCCCTTGCAGTGTGGTCACAAATTGACTAGCCTTTCATTCTGGTGTTGTGATACCCTTCGCACACCATAGCAGTTCACACTTGTGAACATGTTCGCAAAGCATCTTCAATGCCCCCATGTCTGGCAAATGAAGAGACATTTCAAATAATACTTGAGGTGGTGGATGGGGTCCTTTTCCGAACCAAGAGCCTTGGTTCCCTTCGGTGTTTCCTCCACCCCGATCCACCGGTCCGCAGTGGGTCTTGTACCTCCAGAGCCACCAGATCCACCATAACCACTAGGTCCAATAGGGCCTATAGGAGCTATGCCAAGCACCCCCACGGTCCCACCGAACTATGTGTGATTTGATGGTCTATGATAGTGCCCCACTACCACTACTTTGTCCCATGCCACTCCCTGATGCGAGCCCAAAATCTTGTACACTTGCCCCTTGTCCAAAAACTCCTCTGAATACTAGAATATGTGTAGCCATAGAAGAAGGAACTGAAAAATTGTACTTCTTCCTAGGAAAACCAAGGCTGGGTTGGTTTGGGTGGGTTTAGATATGCGCCAACGACTCTCCTCTCTCCATGCGACGAACTCTCACCAAAAGCCGAAGGGGTCTCCCTCATGCACTTGCCAAGATGGGGTATCACAGACTGCTTAGGTTCCACATCCTCGCGTGAACCTCAACTCCTTCCCGCAACGTCTGTCTCTCTATAGATCCATCACACTAGTAGCCTCGCATCGTCTAGCAATCTCCATTTCTCACGCTTCGCTATACTTGAGCCATCTTTCTTCCCTCTCCTTCTCTGTCATGATATTTTTCATCTTCCTCCACCCAAGTTCCCTTACCCAACACTCAGAACGGTTTAGTCGGCCATTGGGAGCGCCTCTAAACTCATGGTAACCATCAATATCTTCATAGCTAGAGGAATAACACGTAGAAATGTTCCTCTAGGTTCTCGCAGAAATTCAAACTCAGCAACCTCTGGACAAGAATACGTAGAGATGGTGTATTCAGAGTGTAGCTAGTTAGTACTCCTCTCCACCAATGATCGACAACACGGGTCCACATTAGATCTGCATCCTATAACCTTTGGTAGTCTTCTTTGGCCCATACATGTGATCTATAATGCCAACTTGATCTAGACGTATAGGCTGAAAGCCATTCATATAACTCTACTGGGAAGCAAAGAAGAAAGTCTCATACAGATCATGGTAGAGGTTCTCTTCTACCCATCTACGTGTATTAAACTCAGGTCCAGTGTTGAATCTCTATGAGAAAATTCATCTCCGTGCTCTTGAACCCACGATTTAACATTTTCCAATGTTAATCGATCCATCATTACTCTTTACATGAGATCACGATGCATGTTATATCCCACTACAACTTGAAAAGAGGTCCTCAAAAATGGAACCAAGATGTAGTCATTTTTACTCCTATCACAAAAGGAAGAACCCCATGCGCATCGACCTATCACCCAGCAGAAGCTGAGCGCTCACCGAGGCACGCGCGGGTGCCGAGTCTCTCTTTTATGTGAGTTTAGTGGGAAGCATTATCTATGATTAGTGTAAGAGTATTTAGGAAAGAAGTTGAGACATACAAGAACCATAGGGCTTAGAATGGCCTCCAGATCCTTGCAGTCACTTCAAACCGAGTGTTTTAACAGATTCTAAAACATATACTATAACAGAAAGAAAGATACAACCATTCATTCATAGCATGAAAGGAAAGAGAACTCATATGAATGAAATATACATTAAACCCATTGATATTCATATCTATTTATAACAGGTAACCTCAATATATTCATTGGTTCATTACAGAGTGTCACAGAGAGCAAACCGCAATCATGCACATCACTAGACGTATGTAGCTAAGCTAACAAAAATAAAAATAACTTCATGCTTAGTACATCCTTTCTCGAACAAAATATCCACTCAGCAAAGCAATTCTCGCAGAGCTTCACTTACTCTCTAACCCGCAATATTCCCTATGTATATCCAGATGATATATATCTCTCTATGTGTATATATCTTTTTCCATGTGGTAGGCACTTGTATTTATCACTTTCCCGGGCTGCCAACTCACCTTGTCGTGCCCTCAGATCCATCGCCAAGTGTCGAATGTGGTCCTCCATGAGCATGTTCCTTCAGGCCTGAGCTCTCCACTCCATCTCATGATGATCTTCTAGAAGATTCCATCTAGGGCATGCTCTTTCTGGGCCAACCTGTTGCCTAAGCTGGCATCTTATCCGCGCGCAACCGATCACGCTTTTCATGTGTTCTACCTTAGGTGCTCAAATTGGCTAAGTCTCGAACCTCCTTTCATGCGCGTGCACACACTATTTGCTTCCTTAAGCCTTTCTCTTGCATGCTTTTGCCTTACGCTCCATTCTATAACTGGGATCCCGCGTGCCTAAGCACCTTTATACTTGGTCAATATTCCAAGGGCCCAAAACAAGTATTACGGCAATCAACTATCCTGCACTCAAGATCAAGCTCTTTTTTGTACCTCATATTGGTTGTTATTTTTGCATTTTGTAATGTGGTTAATGGCATTATCCAATGACAATCTCCTTTTGCTGCCACACATCTCAGCTGCATCTTCCTCTGGTTCATCCTCTATTGCACCCCCACAATCTTCTTGTCCTCCCAATTGGGCCTCTGTTTTCTTCTGATTTCTTAGTAATACATCGTTGTCTCCCAAAAGCATAGAAACCAGGCAAACATGGTGCCAGGTTAGTTATTTTTTTCCTCCCTTTCCCTTTCTCTTTACATGGTCATAATGTTTCTTTTCACTAGCTGATTAACGATACATACTTCGCTCTGTTACCAGGTCTACAAACTAGGGTCTATTGGGAGATCAGTGGATGTAACACGCTTCAGAGGCTATCCAGAAATGTGTGCTGAGCTAAATCATATGTTTGGTATAGAAAGCCAACTGGAGGACCCTCAGAGATCACGTTGGCAACTTGTATTCGTTGACAAGGAGAAGGATGTCCTACTCCTTGGAGACGACCCTTGGGAGTATGCATCATGATCCTGTTCATTATTATGTTACAGATGGATACATGTTATTATGCATAATATTTCCTTGGCAGTTATTATTCCTGTACTTGATGGTCTGGTTTGCAAAATGACCCAAAATGATGTTTTTTTGGTTTCCATCTGTCCCTGAGTCCCCAGCCAAGCTCTGTAAACCATTCTGGTCAAGCATAGCTCCACCGCCGCTCACCCATCGACTTGATTAGTTCCCTCGTAAGTGAGTAATATTTCATTTTCAAGTATTAGGGTTTGCGATTGTTGAAACTTTTTTGGCCTTTTCTAGACTGAAGGTGGATATGATTTTGGTTGTGCAGATAATTATTCTCATATATTAATTATGAGTGTGTTAAGAGGATCCAAAATGCTAGGATTCAGTTAGGAGGACACTAATAAGGTGGATTCGGGATCTCAAAAACATACCTATAATTTGCGATGAAGTTAAGAGGGTGGATATTTTCACATTTCTTTACCAAGTCAGCGGCTGTAATGAAAGTTTTGTGGAACTAGCTCAAAGATGGGATTTTACTGGTCGTTGGGAAACTTAAGATCGGATAAATAGAGCTCTCGAATAGCTGGGGTCATGGGATTCAACAAAGCATCGGTTCTAACGCAAACTATTATTACATGTCATAAAAATCAGCAGAACGAGTTCCTTCACCGAAAATCGATATATGCAGAGATTTCTTACTCATTTCTGATACTTTCTGCAAAATATAACGGTTCCTCTCTTCTGCAATTTGAAATTTAAAATATGATCAACAATAATTTTTTCTGCCTAGAAATTTTCTTGACAGATCGGTTGTCAATGCCAAGCCATTTTAGCTGGAAGTTTAGTGGAATTTCCGGCGTATCATGTAAGAAGAACGTAGCGGTTTAGTGGGCACGTAGCGGTTTAATAGGAGACACGTAAATCTCACCTTTGAAATTACCGAATGGGTCACGCCCAATATGTTACTAATGTACTGTACACAACTATTAAACAACTATTCAATGCGTTGCACAACTTTTGTGGCTTGTCCCTTGGGATAAGTATACATGTAGTTTTATGGAATACTTTCTATATAAAATGTTAAGCAGTTTCTTGAAGTTAATTTTGGTGTCAGCAAGAGTGTATTTACATTTTCGTAATTGCGCTAAAAGGCGTGTTCCAAAGTTGAGTGGGAACGGTTAACTCTAAGATATACCAGACCAAACAAACTTGCGTACATCAATGTTGTTTGCAGAAGATTATCCACCATTGATATATTTGAAACCGTCGCTTATTAACACTTTGTCATTGGTTGGTCTGTACCTGTTATTGTTGCGACATCACTATAACAAAAGACATGGATTTTCTCATGAGACAGTCACTGTTCCACCGTATGCAACAAATTGGTCTCTAGGACTCTACATAGACCACTTTATTTTGATTTTGAGGTAACAAAAGAGCACTACGACGATGTCATCAAGGTTGTCTCTGCTCTCTTATCCTCCTTCACAAAATTGTATCTCATCACCGCTACACAATTCCCTTACTTGGATAACTCTCGAAGGCCGGTCCTGCATACGGGGGTGTTTGACTACAGATGGAACCAGTTTTACAACAACACACAATGTGAATACACGGATGGGCACACTTCCAATCTCTTGAATGTGTGGAAACAGAGGACCACTTTTGAAACAACTGCTCTGACCCTTGGTTTCTTTTGGGCCTTCCATCTTCCCCCAACACTCCGCCCGATGATGGTTTTATTCCTGTTAAACTGTTCACCTCCATTGTCCTGCCTCAGAACAAGTCCGACGCCTTCACCTATGCGGGAGTTATGTTGTGCTCTAGGTTCTACGAACAAAATACCAGATATAGTTACGACATTGAAACTTCAATCTGAGGTAGCAGTCCCATGCAGGGGGCAAAGCAAAATTTTTTAGCGGGTGCTCAATAACATTTATAGGAAAAATTAGCAACCCTGTGATCCCATGTCTTCTAATTTTTTTTGCAAATTTATTTAGGGTAAACCCATTATTTGCTGAAAAACAGTTGTGGAAGGAAATACATTTGGAGGGAAAAAACATCTCCCATTGCTATGTGGATAGGTGGCTCTGAAAATATGGATTATAGGAACAATTATTTTCAGCCCCCCACCCATTTAAGTCATTGAAACATGGCTTCTGTGCAGATCATTGCTCGGATATTTCAATGAATTATTTGGTTTTTTGCAGTTAATAAAATTTTATTGTCTATGGGACCACCTGCCCGTATAGTTTGCATGTGGTTACCCAGCATGGGACCACTGCCTAAGTAATCAATTCTATTTATAGTTATTGTGTATATATTAATAGTAATACGACCATCCCATAGCGAGGTGTGTTATTTTGGCCAGGCCTCAATTTCAAAACATTTAGAGATATATGTTTAAATAAATCTTGAGCATGGATAAGTAATGCTCAACTTTGGTTGTTGCCAACACAATTACGTACATGAAGACGTATTAAACTAATTAGCAATTGCACATGAGTTGTAAATTATGGTGGTAGACATTAAACTAAAGTTTCTTACTTTATTTTTAACTTTTCTGTTAATTATTGGGTATTATAACAAGGATTTTTTTCGATTCTGAGGAATTTATTTTGCTCCCCGTTTTGTCATGTTATTCCAATCCCACCATTTCTCTTTGAATTTATTTTGGCACATCTCTATCGATATTACTATCGTGAGAGACGTGCAATGGAAATGTTAAGGCTCATCTTTTTATTAAAATGTAAAGTCTTTTTGAACACTATCATATCATGAGTCAGATCTCCAGTTAGATTAGCAATCATCAAAAATAAAAATAATCTAAGTCTCGGTAATTTAATGACAAATAAATACTTAAAAGTTCATCAACACCCCTCTTCCCCTCCAATTGTTTCTATACCTCAAATTTGACTCCTTTAAATGATCCCCTTTGGCGTTTCCATCGTACATTTCACATACGATTGCTAGTTTTATTACATTCAAATGTAGACTTATATCAGACTTTCTAACCATTGGCAATGGACATGTTTTTCTTAGGGAGTTTGTCAACAAAATTTCAGTTAATCAAGATACTCTCTCCTTAGAAATGCAGCAGATGAGTCAGGAAGGTATGGAGTTGTTGAGCTCCATTCCTACTCAACAACCGATTATGATAAAATCATTTTAGGAAGTTTTATCGAGTGAAAAGCATATTTTACTCAGTTAAATCATTTTTATGTGATTGCTAGTATGTTTTATGTATGTGGTTATTTTTCCTTCATTTGTGGGGATTAACGTATTTCTTATTGTTGGGTTGCCAAAATATTTTTTAGCTACGAAATCATCTTTGTATATGCTATTTAATAGGAACTCATGTGCATTGTAATAGAATGAATTTTTTTCCATATTGATATTATTGTTGGTTGTATTTATTTTTTAGTAAGTTTTTCTGAGCTTCGCTCTTACAGATTTATTGTTGTAGTCCATGGTAGGATCTTCATGTTGGACATCCTTGTGCTGGAAGTGGTGGGAATGGTATCATGCAAGTAGGTTGCAGAAGAAACAAGATCTACAAAAGATTAGTGTAATGAATAAATGCACTCTGATTTGGAATTCTAATATGTGTTTGCATGCTCTTAAAAAATATGAGAACAATAAGATCAGGTGGCATTTATCATCACTCCTCTCACTGAAGTCAATGTCATAACTGTTGCTTGAACTGTCACCTAAACTGAAAACAAATTGTTTCATGTTTTATTCTTGCTTGAAGGACACAAAATTGCTTTCAGTGCTCAAATAGTTCTTGTGGATGTATTCCATATTGATTATAATATGATTATGCAACATTCGTCCTGACACTAAGTACATATCCAATTGTTGCATCATACTAGTTTTACAATATTAATTTTATATCCAATGAATTTGAAGAATCTCTTGGCAAATCTACCCTACTTCATGCATAATAAACTCCTCCCCACACCAAAAAACATCATCTTCGGCAGGATTTTCCATATCATGGCCTTGTTAATTTAGTTTGTAATTCATATATAAAAAGATGGTTATTGTAGGTGTTGATATGGATTATATAATTTATAGATTTTTCACAACATAAAATTATTGTATATGTGGAGTGTTTCTTTATTTTTGACCATATCATTCAAATGAGAATGTTTTGTTTATAGGAATACTTTGTATTGATTTAAATCTAGATATAGTTCTAAATGTTAAGTCTTGTCTTTTGGTTGTATTGATATTGATTTTTCTTTTCTTGAGTGTTAGTTCAAGTGGGATAACTCTCTTTTCATAAAAGACATTGATGGTCATTTTTTTAGGTGTGTGGATAGAAAACAACAAAAGAGGTTGTTGAAAGCTTATCATGATCAATAATGTGGTGGGAATTTCCCCTCTCCTGTGACAACTTATAAGATCCTTCATGGGGGTTATTATTGGCAAACACTTTTTAAAGATGCAACTAAGTGGGGTTTCAAGTGTGAGGCATGTTAGACATTTGTTAGAAGACCAAATTGGTAATTTTACAACTAAAACCCATTGTGATTGAAAAATGATTCGGAAATGGGGACTTGACTTTATTGGGACTCTTAATCCAAATTCCAGTGCAGGACACACCCATGTTTTAACAACAACAAACTATTTTACAAAGTGGGTAGAAGCGATTCGATGAAGAGAACAACATTTGAAGTTGTATGTGATTTCATCAAGGAGAACATCTAAGTCCATTTTGGAGTGCCTCACAAGATTGTGATAGGTAATTCTCCAAAATTCCCATCTTACAAATTCAATGAATTCTTCTATGGGTGTGCCATTTCTCTTTCCCACTCTTATGATTATTATCCACAAGGAAATGGACAAGCAAAATCAATTAATAAAAAACTTGGTGACTATAGTAAAGAAGTTGGTTAACTAATAAAAAAGAAACTGGCACAAGAAGTTATATGATGCCTTATGGGCTGATCATATAACACCCAAAAGAGCCATTGGAATGTTCTATTTTAGTTGGTATATAATGGATGTTAAGTTTCCAAAGAAACTTAAACTTCCTACCTTACATCTTTCCAAAACCATTGAAAATAGTCAATTAAAACATTCAAAAAGAATCATGTGCTTCCTTAAACTTGAAGAAGAAAGAGTATGGGTGGTGAATCATATTTCAACTCATCAATAGAAATTAAAGCAACTTTTGGATAAGAATACTAGGTCTCGTGATTTCTAAGTTGGAGATCTTGTTTTTTAATGGGACAAAAGAAGGGGGCCTCACAGAAGCCATGGTAAGTTTGACTCCCTGTTGCTTGGCCCTTTTTGATTTGACACTTTTGTGGTGAAAATATATATTACCTAGTCTATATGGATGGACCCCCTCCCATTGCTATATAATGAGAAATATCTCAAGTTGGATCAATGTTGATTGGGTGTCCATCCTTTGTACATATGTTTTTATGGCTTTATTTTGGTTGCGTGTTTGTTGTCTTCCCCTTGTTTGATTATCTTTTGTATATATGCTTATGTATTTTCACAATGGATAAGGCATTGATCTTATAAACCTTAAGATGTTGGAGTTCAAAGCTTTTTCTTTTTTGTACTTTGTTTAATCCAAGTCGAGCCCTAGAAAGAACCAGTTATTTTCATAAACCAATAAGATTTGGAAAAATTAGTCACAAGTCAAGTCTTTTACATTTTAGTCACCTTTTCCCTGTGTTGAGTCGAGTGTTTAATGAAGGGAAAAAATGTTATTCATTTTTCTTGGTATATGGGTTCTAAATCGGCAAATTCAAATCCTTAAGGGATAGGAGGAACTATTCCATTATTCCTCTTATTCCCCAAACTTCCGCCATCTCCACTATGTTGGCTTAATTGGATATGTTAGGCCCTGGCAATATTCATGGCCATGTTCTATTGTTCCTTTCCTTCACCATTTGGTGCGACATGCCTACTCCCATCAACGTTGGCTTTATCGGGCCCGATGGGAACCAAGGGGACTTGTTCTTATGTTCTGTTGTTTCCCTTTCAAGCCACCTTTTCCACGTATCAGATCGATCAATTAAGTTGTTTCCAGTGGGAACCATGGGAACTTGTTCCCATGTTCCCTATGTACCATGTTTCCCTACTTCTCTCGCATCTCCATTCAATTGGGAAAATTGGGTGTATTCTCCCTACGTAAAAAAATTCCCTCGGGCCTCCCACAAGCCAATTCAATGATTTAATGTCCTTATGGGCATTTATCGTGGTCATTTTTCTGCCCACTCTCAAGCCTATTTAACCATGCTTTTCACATTATCCTCCTCATTCATGAATTCAAGAGTTCATTCTTACCTATCAATTTTATGTCCTCTCAAAGTAGTTTTCGGTTATTTTCCTCCATTTTTAGACAAGTGCATTGCAATCATTGAGAGGTCGCCTTCATCTTCATCTAATTGGCAAGATTTTTCATCATGGTTTGGCTTATTTTCAAAACATTCTCTCATTATAGTGCCCTTCCTCTTTGGTTCGTTGAGTATTTTGTGTAAGATTTTATTTTTCCCTATGTGATTTCCAAAATTGGAGCAAGATGAAATTCCAATATGCTAGGTATGAACCCATTTCCTCCTTGAGACCTCGCACTGAAATTATAAACAATGATATTAAACATATGGACTTGAATGAATTATGAGCCGGGGTGAGAGATGTCAATCCAACCCCATTGGCTGAACAATTCTAAGTAGTGGTCCGGCCTATGTTGGGGCTTTCCTAACTCTATGCGGTTGTACTAACACCGCAAGTCTCACTGTTCTTCTTGATTTGATCCCCAGACCAAAGAATTAAAAGACCCACAAGGGAAGATAATTTCTCAGCTAGATGCTCATCATATTAACTTGGCCCTAAGCATTCCCACTTTTGACAATCCAAAGTCCTACCTATAGCTAATACACATAAGGAATTTGACCGACTTTGAACAAGTATCAGTCAATGATTACCAAGTCCTAGTTGAAATTAAAGAAGATAGGACCATCTAATTTACCAAAGACTCTCTACGTAAATAACTTCATCAAAGAGTTGTCTAATATCATCACACTCCTTATAAGAGTAACGGGTCTTCCCTCAACCAAAGAGTTTCAAGACTGGATGTGCATCTTCATCAACCTGATTTGTGAAGGTAAGTAGAATCTCAATTGGAGGAGAATATTTGTGATAATTTGACCCAAAAATCACTGTTGTAGACACAAAAATCAAATATGCTAATAGGTGCTTCATGTGCAACATTTGTTTGCAAGATTACTTGCTTCCATGGCTATCTATTTGTTTGTCTTTTGTTTGTTATTGTATGCGGGCCTTGCCCTTTTTTTTGGTGTGCACACTTGTTTGTTTGTATATGTCCATTATGGCCTTGTGTGTCTTGTGACATCATGAGTGGTGTCCCATGTTTGCAACCCACTTTGGTTGGCTATATTGACTTCTTTGCATTTAATTAGTTTCTAGCTTACACATTGTTTGTGTAGCGTACACTTGTCTTTTACATGCATGCTTGTTCGTACTAACACTTGTTTTCTAGCCACTTGTTTACATGTGCCTTGGTTTCTACCAAGCGCATTCCCTTCCCCCTGCAGGCACATTTTATGTGGTTGGTCCTCTTTTGGGGCCACATCCTCCTATCCGCGACATCATATGCACCCCCAAAGAGGGGGCATCATTTGGGGTTTTACATACTACACAACACCTTTTACCTATATAGTTCAATTCAGTTCGATTCGGTTTATATGTCCTTGACATTGTGGGTTATACAATGAGTGGGTTCAGACCAGTCTACAAACCCCATACACAACATCTTTTATATGATAGGTAGTTCTTATCATTTTGGGGAGCAGTTACATGTTAGAGGATACATTAGATTTCCTCTTTGCACTACTTCAACCAATGGCGTCGATCACCCAAAAAACCAGGAAGTATAGAGATCTCTTCATACATTATTAGGGAAGTAGTTATAGGTTGGATAATAATACAACTTTCTCCCTACACTTATTTGGCCAAGGTGGCATGAGATTGCCCAAAATACTGTAGTACAAGTGGAGAGGTTGGGAGAGTTTCCATGGTAATGATACACATGTAAATGTAATGATATATTTCTCTACACGCTTTCTCTCATCACGAATCAGGTGCACATGTTTCTTTTACATTTTTATATTTCCATTTCAGTCTTTTCATTACTACATACATGCATTTTTACACATATATACATGCATATTTGACTACTTGATTATCTTCTCCTTGCAGGTCCATCTGTATGAGAAGCAAACAATCAACAACAATAACAACAACAACAAAATATTATGTGGCAACACACACCTCATACTAACATGCAAGTACATTACACACATCGACAACTACACACATGTTTCACTCTCATCACTTTTTTCTCTTTTTCATCTTTATTCTCCACGCTCCATCTTTTTGTCACTCCACACTTTTTCTAGTCCTTTGGTACACTTTCTACATCACTCTACATGGACATCAGGTATGCATCTCTATCTACTTTATGTTACCAAGCGTTCTACTCACCAACATAAAGTGGGGAAAATGTAGACACTAAATCACGCACTTTGGGTATTATTTATTCTTAGTCTCATAACTACTATTCATAAGGTTTTTAGTGAAGAAAGTACTAATTAACCCATGTTCTTTGGCCATTTACTTTGTTTTTGGTCATCATGCGACCTCCTGCATGTACTCACCCAATAAACTTTGTCTTTTACGTCATCTTATCCCTGATTGGGGTGCCCAAACTAGTATTGGGCGCCCCAAGTGCCCTGGTCACATATGGGGCACCCGATCCTTTCTCCACTTTAAACACATCTTTTGGGAACTTTTTAGCCATTTGAACATTCCATATTTTTAGTGGTTGGCCTTTTAGGGACTAATTAAAAAAATAGAACAAGAGATCCATATAAATATAAAGTTATGAGACCATAATTAGGGACCAAACACTAGGCATTACTATCATCACCTAAGGTTGCATCCATCAAAGGCTCTATTTACATCCATTTAGCTCCATCATAAGGGACAAGGTTGGTTCATCGCATCACACTACATATGAGGGAAGTTTATTCTATTTCATGTCATTTATCATATTTCTACATCTATTTATAGCTTCGCTACTTCACAAAGTGTGGTGGTACACAAGAGAACCTAGGGCACAACTTTCACACACACACACCTAGAACTACATTTAGGTCTGAAATGTAATGCAACACTCAATTAGTAAGTCTGCCATTGTGTCCATTGAGGAAAATCCAACCCCTTTATATGCATCTTTCTTTTTCTAGGGTTTTGATACTTGGCTTGGGATTTCACGAGGCATCTTCTTCATCACCGATTAATAGTGACATCCGACAGTGCAATGATATTCAAGCAATAGGTAGGGAAGGTTTTACATCACTTAGTGACCCTAAAAATCCAACTTTTAGACCTCCTACATAGAAAACGGTTGATCCATAGGGATCCAAAATGACTCTACTTCATCAGATCATCCAGACACCAAAGAAGGAAAATGAAGAAACATAGGTTTTTCTTTATGTTAATAGAACCACCGCTCTGCTCACAACAATGGTTATGTAGAATGCGCCGCCCAACCTGCAGACGGTGGTCCCGTAACCGCCGAGTCATGGTGGTGGTCTTGTGACCGCCTGGTTTGCACTAGGCGAATGGTCCGACACTCTGGGGAGATAGAAAAATAAAATTTGAAATGAACAGTCCCAGAATTGGAAAGGTTGTTTGTGTCTCTTCTCCTCCATGACCTTTCCCATCCTCCAATGCATGGGAGGACATGAGAAAGGCTATAAATACATGTAGGAAGGATATTTTTTTATTATCAAAGCATGAAAGCAAGTGAGCAAGGAATTCTTAGTGTTGGAATTGTGTTTGTAGAAGAAAGGAGTGTTGAGGCAAAGCAAACAAGTAATTAGGAGGAAGTGTGAGATATTATCTACTTCTCTTTCATACTTATTGTAAATTATTTACTTCTTATTTGAATTGGCCAATAAAAAGTGGGAAGAAAGATCATTTTCCCTTCCGAATAGTTTTCCTCCTCTAGAGGTTTCCAAGATAAAACTTGTTGGTGTTCATGAGTTTATATTCTTTCCTTTCCTGCAATTGTTGATTCTAAGCATAAGAAAAATTCATTCACTAGCTATCTCTATCATTTTCTAATCAAAATTAGAATAGTAGCATTTAATTTTGATTATGTGAACAATTCCAAAGTAGAGAGTTTACAGATCATTTTGGTATCAGAGCTAACAAGTATCCAGGATTGTGGTATTCATTCTTGGATTTGTATGACAGTGATGAGATCTAAAGGCGAAGAGGATTTACCTTGCGATCCAGATATTTCTACAAGGAAGTGGAAATAGAGAATTCAGGAAAAATGGAGGAAGAGAACTTGGTCCATAGAATCGAGATGTTGGAGACCATGATGGATAGGATGTTTATAAGACAAGAAGAACTTGCAAATTTGTAGAAGATGACTTCTATTAAGAAAGACTCCATGGACTCAGTGGTTTGAGGCTTAGCCGAAAATTTTGGCATAGGGAGAATCCACCATGAGGAAGATTATGGGGAAGAGCGTGAAGAAGAGACTTCAAATGCAAGAGAAAAGGTAAAATCTGATCATGCTCCTTTTAAAGTTGAGATGAAAGTTGAAATTAAAATCTTTGAAGGACAAGTAGATGTAGAGTTGCTTGATAAATGGTTAAAACAATTATAAGTCTAATTTAGCATCCATAATGTCACTGAGGCACAGAGGATCACCTTTGCACGTCTCAAAATGGAGGGACACACTCTAGTTTGGTGGGAAACCCATCTAGCCACTTGTGAAAAGAAGAAACATCCTATTGTGAAATCTTGGAAAGAATTTAAATAATTACTTAGAGCTAACTTCTATCATATTGGCCACAAGACTGACCAAATGATTAAATGGAAGTATTTTAGACAAGGTAGTGGTCAAAGTGTGCAAGACTATACTATGGAGTTTTGAAGGTAGGCCATGTTGTTGAACATGGACTTGGAGGATGAGGATATTCTGACTAAGTACTTGGGAGGACTTCACACTCACCTTTGAAGAAAATTCATCTCCACGAAGCCCAAAGATCTCAATGAGGCGTGTGTGTAGGAATACTACATAGATGATGAAAAGAAGCAAGGAGAAGAAGAGCTAAGGGAAAAGTAGTCAACAAATCAGCAAAAGAAAGAACATGGGAAAACAAGTAACAAGGGTAAGTGGAAAGGAAAGGTAAACAAGTTTCCACTACTTTAAATACTTGTAAAGATCCCAAGAATTTTTGCAAGAACTATGATATCAATGGTCATACTTGATGCTACATGTTGGAAGTTGCATCTAGAGTTACATCCAAAGAACCGAACCAAGGACTCAAAGAAGTCCATGACAACTATAAAGATAGAAGGGAGGGTAGAAATCAAAGATGACTACGATGTACACGAGAGGCTTGATGACACATGGCCACCAACATGGACAACCAGGAAGAGGAGATGATTAGACTATTCCATAATCAAAATCTAGATCAAGAGAACTAAGGTAAATCTTTGGTTGATACCGGTTCTTAGTCTAATTTATTTCTGAAGAAGTTGTAAAGAAGCTTGGTCTTGAGACTTACAAGCATCCACACCCTTATCCTTTGGGTTGGGAGAATAAGGGTGTTGAAATTTAGGTAACAAAAATATGTAAGGTCAAGTATGGGATAAATTCCTAGTATATTGATGTATTGGAAGATGATGTTATTCCACTTGATGTTTTTGATGTTGTTTTCAGGAGTCCTTAATTATATACCAGGGATGCTATATTTATGAGAATGGAAAATCGATACGAGATGGGTAAAGGATGGGATCAAATACAACATCTGGGCACACCAACGTAAGACACATGTTACTAAGGTGAGTTATAACCAAGCAAAATGACTTATTCAGGAAAATAATAATCAAATTTTGTTTACTTTTGTTAAAGGATAAACAAGATGGGGTAGAAGTTTCTGAGATTTATAATTAGGTAAAACAAGATTTGGATAGTATTATTCAATCTTTTAGGAAGTTTTTCGAGCTCTTAATGGGTTACCACTAAAGTGGGAAGTAGAGCATGAGATTCAGCTGTTGCGAGTCCCTACTACCAAACATTGGGTTGTATAGGAAATCCTTACGGGAGAGTACTAAAGTAAAGAAAAACTCTAAGAACTACTAGACCAAGGGGTGATATGTCTGAGCACCTCACCATGTGGTTCACATATTGTGATGGTGCCGAAGAAGGATGGTTCTTGGAGAATGTGCATCGACTACCGCGCTTTAAACAAGATCACCATAAAGATTAAATATCCACTTCCCTGCATAGATGATCTCTTGGACTAGCTTCAACATGTAAAATTCTTCACGAAGTTGGATCTCAAGTCAAGTTATCACCAAGTCAGAATGAAGGAGGAGGATATATGGAAGACTACCTTCAAGACAAAACAAGGTTTGTATGAGTGGTTAGTACTTCCATTTGGTTTATGTAATGCACCCGCTACATTTATGAGACTGATGAATGATGTATTACAGATTTCATAGATTCATGTGTCATTGTTTATCTAGATGATATCTTTATTTTTAGTGCCACATGGGAGGAACATCTAACTCATTTGCAGCAAGTCTTGCAAGTTCTCAAGGAGAAACAACTGCTTTGTAATATGAAGAAATGTGAATTTTCAAAATAGTCACTTGTCTATCTTGGGCATGTGGTTGGAGGAGGAGAGCTACGAGTGGATCCAAAGAAGGTGGAAGCCATCACTAGTTTTCCAACACCAACAGGATCTATTGAGACTAGGATTTTTGTGGGAGCAGTACAATACATGCGGAAGTTCATTCGAGCTTCTCTGTGATTGCAGCACCTCTACACATAGTGGCTACAAAGAGTAAGGTTTTGATTGGGGTAAGGAACAAGAAAATCCTTTGAGTTATTGAAATACAAGATTAGTCATGCTCAGTACTTGTTCTTCCTAATTTGCAGTAGCCCTTTGAAGTAGAGACAGATGCCTTGTGATTACACTATGGGCACAATGTTGCTTTAGGGAGGTAAACTTGTATGCTATCATTATGAAAATTTTACTTTAGCAAGTTAAAGGATATTCAATATATGATAAGGAAATGTATGCACTAGTTCAGGAAATTAAAAAATGGAAGCATTATTTATTAGGTAAAGAAACTATTGTGCACACTGACCACAAACCTCTCTAGTATTTGCAAGCACAGTCTAAATTATAGCAGACAAGGCACTACAAATGGATGGGGTTCCTTTAGCAGTTCCATCTGGTGATCAAATACAAGAAGGGTAGTACAAACTTGGTGGTAGACATGTTGTCTAGGCCACCCACATAGGAGAAGTTCTCCTACTTGGCCATTATCTCTAGATCGAGCCCTTCACGAAGGAAGCTTACAGAGAGGCATATGCTAGGAAAGAGATTTTGGGGTGACATTTCAGTAGTTATAGTCCCAAGGGGCTGAAAGGATGAGGATTGAAGATTTTTATCTCAAGGATGGGCTTCTCTACCGATGGGGGAAGCTTTGTGTGCCTAAAGAAGAAAGAATTATATTGATGAGAGAAACACATACCTCGAAAGTAGTGGGGAATTTCGGTGTTGGTAAAACCATATCCCACTTGTAAAGGTACATGTATTGGCCCAATATGAAAGAAGAAGTATCAAAATTTATACTTGGATGTAAACTTTGTTGTACTAGCAAGCCTAAGACTAGGAATGAAGGTTTGTATATGCCTTTGCTAGTACCTACTCGTCATGGGAAGACATTTCTATGGAATTTGTAGGAGGATTACCTATGTCTAAACATGGCCATGAATATCTCTATGTTGTTGTTGATAGATTCAGTAAAATGTGTATTCTTATGACATGTAAAAAGATAGTAAAAACACATGAGGTAAAAATATTTTCTTTTCTAATGTATGGGTGCATTTTGGTTTTCCAAAGTCTATTGTTTCTGACAGGGATTCCAAGTTCTTGGGGAAGTTTTGGACTACTTTTTGGGACAAGATGGATATCAAGTTACAGAGGAGCATGACTTTACATCTACATACATATGGACAGACAAAGGTGGTGAACATGACTTTGGTACAATTGATCAAAGGGTATAATAGAAAATACCTAAGGACTTGGGATGAGTCCTTAGCCTACATTCAACATTCCTATAACCAGGCAGTACACACATCCACTGTGAAGTCACTGTTTAAAGCATGCTTGGGATATCTACCTACAAATCCATTGGACATATCATTTGGGTAGCATGATGCGGAGGAGACAAGAGACACAAAGGTGACTAGAGCAAACAAATTCATTAAGAGGATCCAGCAAATCCATCTCAAAGTCAAAGAATAGTTAGAGAAATCTCAAGCCAAGTACAAGGCTAGGCACGATCAGCACAAGAGAGAACATAAGCTTCATGTTGGAGATAGATTTTGGCTTTACTTAAGCAAGGAGAGACTACAAGGTCAAGCACGGAAGCTCAAGCCACTATGATATGGACCCTTCACCATATTGGAGTAGGTTGGAGAAAATTCCTTTTGACTTGATTTTCCATCATTTATGAGGATGTACTTCATATCAAACAATGAGAACTTGCACCTATATGAGCCATCCATGCTAGATGAAGATGAAGGAATACAATTGCTACCTTCCATTGAGGATTGCGTCTTAGACTCACAAGGTGAATTAGAGGATGATGTAGTGCTGCAGCAGAAGGTCAAAGAGACTAGGAGAGGTCTGCAAAAGTCTTACAGGTTGGACTGAAAGGAAAGACACCAAGGCAGGTGATGAGGGTCGTCAATCCTCTTCATTAATAATATCAATCCGGGTTGGTGTCCGAAGGTTCTATGCATTAAGAGAAGAAGATTTTAGATAACAACTCCTTTAAACACAATCCAAACTTGCATAAAATAAATCACACATGCAGAAATTTAAAGGCACACTTGCAGAAATGTAAACACACTTGCATAAAGGAAATCACACTTGCAGGAATATAAAGGCACACTTGCATAAAGGAAATCACACTTGCAAAAAATGTAAACACACTTGCATAAAGGAAATTGCTGAATTGAAAATAAAGGAAAGAGGAAAAGACACCTGCAGGTTCACAAAAGAAATTACATAACATAAAAAAATAGAAATTTACAACAAAAGGAAAACTGCAGAAATAAAGAAATAAACATTAACAAATTGATCCATCTTCCTTGGAATGAGTGGCCAACTCATTCCTTGGAAGAGGACTTAATTCATACTTTTAATTCAGAACTTGTAGAATAAATTTACTTCAAAAGATTAGAAAGAAAGAACATATCTTTATTTCTTGGGAGAAAAGAATTACATATCTCAGTGTGGAAGGTTGCATTTATAATTCATGCATCCAACCAACTCATTATTTTAAAAATATAATCTAAACTTATCTTTATTCCAATCCTAACAACTAAGATCTCCATCTCCATAAAATATGGAGAGAGATATATTATTGGAGTCAAATCTTATTTTACTTATTTTAGGAAGATTTTCTCCCAAATCTTCTCCTTGCTTTTTGGTAACAAGAATCACAATGATTTTATTCTCCTACATTATTAGAAGGATGTTTTTCCTCAAAAGATGATTTTGACTAAATACCTTTCCCAGATTTTCCATTTGACTTTGTTGTTTTTGATTGTGGAACTTTTAATGCTTGTCTGATATGCTTTTTCCTCGAACTGCAGTTCACTAAAAGTTAGATTTATCTTCATTGGTAAAATCTGTAGCAAATTTGAATGAGGTTTTTGTTAAACACATTGCTATGAAAAAAAATTCTCCTATATTTTTGTTTGACTTTTTCTATTTCTATTTATGGAACTTTTAGTGCTCGTTTGATACACTTTTCCTCGGACTACAACTCACTAAAAGTTAGATTTATCTTCATTGGTAAAACTTGTAGAAAATATGAATGAGGTTTTTGTTAAAAACATTTATATGAACAAAAAACTCTCTTAGATTTTCCATTTGACTTTTATGTTTTTGTTTATGGAACTTTTAGTTTTTGTTAAACACATCGCTATGAATACACTTTTCCTTTCCTATTGACTCTTGAAAGTTAGATTTATCTTCATTGTATATAGGTGCATTCGAACTGTCATTTTCACAATTCAAAAAATGTGAAAAAGTTATTCCTCTATACTTGTCAGCGTTCCTGTCAGCCCTGTGTGTTGCCATTTGTCACGTTCATGGATCCCACATCATCTCCTTTATCATTATATATTCTGGTAAGTGGTCCTTGCTTTTCTTGTGGCTTTGTTGTGGTTTTTTTTGTTGGTTTAGGTGATTAGGATTGATAAAAAACAATGAACCTAAGAAGATAATACAATCCCAACCCATTTTGCAAATCCAAATACCACTTCAAACCGATTCTCCATCCTCCTTCCAGATCTACAAAACTGGAAGACCTCTACCACAAAACTACTCAACTCATTTGTCCTTTTTCCCTGCTTTGCTAGATTTTTCCCCCTTGCCATCAAAATCAAAAAGCAAAAAGAGTGAAAATCATATATTTTTGCAAACACCCACTGTTTTTCCTTTGGCATGCAAGCTTCATTCATTGTTACATCACACACGGTTCGCGCCATAGGTGCACTATCCCTACGTGTGGCATAAGCCTTCTCCGCGCCTTGTAAAAACTCAAAAATTCCTAAAAAACAAGTGCAGGCACGAGCGCACATACCGTAACAACAACATCTGAATGTTGTGCAAGTCCTTTTCGTGCACCTGAGCAAGCTAAACCCTTGGCACACCTCACCTTAATGTTGCATCTACCACATATGCACCGATGGCACCTTGAGACCTTGCTACACCAAATAAATTTGCCCTAGTTAAAACACTTCATATGGCGCAAGCGCACATCCATTGACACCAACATCTGAATGTTGTGTGTAGTCTTTCCATGCCCCTGTGCCCCTTTTGGCATTGTTTCCTCCCATGCAACACGTTCCCAAAGTGTGCCTTGCTTTTCTGAGACCCTGCAGCCTATAGTAGAGCTGCGCCTTGCGAGAGACTCATAAATTGCTAACTTTTCATTTTGTAAGCTTTGATGGATGACTTAACAACTAACATGGCTCTTCTGCGATGGACTTCCCTGATTCTTCTTGTAGATCAACAAGCTGAACTCAGATTCACACATGTCTTCATCGAGTAAGAAGCCAACCAAGTCCAAGGGTAAAGCCAAGCTAACAGAAGAAGAAATGAAATATAAATACCAAAGGGTCAGGATGCCTGAATCCCTTGCAGAGTGTGACCTGGATATCAGAGATTCAGAACTTGGTCACATTGACATGGAGGACTTTTGGGCCAGAACCAAGAAGGTCACAGGAAGCCCATGGATGGATAAATTGGTTGGTAAGTGGTCTGCACTTTGCTGCAGGATTCCCGTGAGCACAATCAACAATGAGTTCATGATGTTGGTGGGCCGTTGTTACAATAAAGACACAAGATGTGTCGAAAATGAGAAGGGCGAGGTAATAATCAACCTCACTACCCGGACATTTTGAGATCATGTTGGGTATCCCTCACCACTGACATTTTGTAGCGGTAAGCCAAGAGGACTGCATGAAGACATGGAATGAAAATGAAGACAAATGCATGCAGCTGATGAATGAGGTGTACCTCAAAAACAAGAAGGTGGTAAGTAGGTGGCCACAAGTCATTCATCGCAGTGACTTTTTAGAGGAGCTGAGTGACACCATCACTTTCTGAGTAGGGTGTTTGGGCTTCTCACGATGCCCATTACTTTCACAAGTGGATGCTCAGATATTTAGAAACAATGAGCAAAAATGTTCTGATCAACGTTTTGAATGGGGAGAGATTATCATCAGCACAATCTCTCGAGCAGCTTCAACAACTTTCAACAACTGGGAAGTTCTATATGAACTCCTACACGTGGTATATGTTGCTGCCTCAGAGAGGGACTACCCAGCATTGAGTCGTATGGGGTATGGCCCCAGGTCAGAATATATGAGTACTATCCAGAGTTAAGACTGGAAAATAGCATAGCACAATTCAGCAAAATCAATGATGCCTTCTTCTATGGTGTCATCTACCTCTTGAGGCCCAATATGACTCACGGTCGGATGACCAAAAGTGTGGTATCCACCACAGAGAAGTGGGGAGCGTTATTCACGCAATTCCCCACTTTCACCTATCTCAGAGCCACCAACTTCTTGGGAGAGCCCACCAAGTTGCCGAGGTATGTGGGACCCAAGCTGATCCTATTGGAGCTATCTAGATAGCTTATCACATACCATGAGAAGTGTTTGAAAAGAAAGAAGGGTGGAACTCCATTCCCCCTCACAGTGGGTAGGTACACCTGCACTTCATAGAAAGAAAAGCCGGGAAATGTTTGCAGAGCTTGAATTGCTCAACTTAAAGCATAATTTCCTGGTGAGGCCAACCTTTGATCCTCGTGATTGCCTTCCAAGGGAAAAGCTCGATCCAATTCACGTCCCTCAGATCGAAGATATCTACATCGATCTATATCATGAAGTTGAGCTCAGATGAAAGGATCACTCCCATTTGGCCTGGCGTAGAGATCATTCAATATGGTGTGGCCATTGTCCCAAAGGGCTTCCAAGCAACTGATCAAGAGGTTGATCAGGTTTATCTAGACACGGATGGGGACAATTGGCCATTTTCTGAAATTGATAGAAACAAGGCACCTCAGACTATTGAGGAAAGGGTCAAAGGCACTCTGCAGTGCACTGAGCATTGGTGCAAGAAAAATAGTCTCATCTACCTTGGAGTAGACTTTACCACGTCTCCCTTGGGTAATGCACCCACCAAGCCAAAGCACTTGCCTAAAGGCAAAGGAAAAGATAAAGAGGGAGAGACAAGCACTGCTCAGGAGGAAATTCCTGAGAGCCCTCCTTCCACCCAGGAGAGCAGGTAGTAAGCCTGATATCCCCAGAAGAAGAAGAAGCGGTAAGTGCTCCAATGGGCACATCCACTCAGGATGTTGCCACTACTACAACTGGTGAGGTTCCCATCATCCCCTCTCCTCGCTCCTCCTTCCCCTCCTCATGTCACTCAACCAACCACTCCTTTGGTTGTGTCTTCTCCCCATCTTCTACCATTCCCCCTCCCTCTTCCTCCATCTTCTCTTCCCTCATGGATCTGTCCCCCAACATTTCTTCCCTCATCTCAGATCCCTTCCACCCCCATGGTTTCCTCTCCTATAGTGACTCCTACCCCCGTGAGCGTTGGAGGGTTGGCTTCTTTCTCAATGCCACCACCGAGTGTCTCGACACATTTCCCGTGTCCACTGTAGTTGCTCCTTCTTCCACCCCCGTTTCCTCTTCTTCCTCTGGTCCCACTCCCCTAAGTCTAGAATGGATCTCCAAACACCTGAGTCAGCTCAAGAGGAAAGTCCCTATTGCACCTATGGACTTCTCTCATTATTCCAACTAAAGGGGCTAAGAAGAAAAAGGCTATAACCCGCTTCTCTAAAAGTGCTTCAGGTGAAAGAGTTATGGAGAGCTCCATACCCTGATCCCACAAAGGAGAAAAAGATCTGTCTCCTACAGATTTTATAGTGACTCAGGTCACAATGGGAACATCCTCAGAAAGCCTGCAAGGAGAGGCCTTATCCGTAGTGGATGCCCTTTGCAAAAAGCTTTAAGAAGCAAAGGAAGAGAAGAGAATATTAAAAAAGAAAAAACAAGCATCTTCTCAAGCCCTGCAAAAGATGGGCAATGCACCTCCTGTAGCTGCCACCGAAACTCCTGAAGCCCTTAGTCAGGAGAAGATAAATGAGTATGCCAAGATTGGTGAGCAAGGTGTAGCAGTGTCCACCTGGAGAGAGCAGATCCTCAAAGATAGTGAGGAAGTGATTACAAAGTTCACAGAGCTGTATCAAAATATAGATCAAGCTAACAAGGAACTCCAGGCAATAGCAGGACCTATCTCGAAGAGTTGGACCATGCCAAGTTGCAACACGAGACATTCAGAAGATGCTCGACTACCCAGTTCGATGACTTAATGAAATTTGGCGTCTTCGATCACCGAGAGCACCCAATAAAGTCCTTGCTGCTTTAGACTATCGGGTTGACCAAATGGAGTTTGTCTTGGAGAAAATAGACAAAATCAAGGAGGAAGCCTTGGATGCAATGCATCAAATGGAGCTAGATCATCTTAAGGATGTCTCAGGTTTTCTCACCCCATCATACGCCTTGAGGAAGGTAGATGACACTATTTGGCTTTTCAAAGGAATCACGTCGTAGGGTTTAGAGTCAGAGGCCACTTTTGATATAGAATCTATCAACAACCTTTTGGCCTGCTGTGACTTTGTTGGATACCTGATGGAGGTAGGTAATGAATACTTCAAACTCCAGAAAGACTCAGAGATGAATGGGAGACTTGTGAAGTCATCGGGGATCACACCAAAGGTCCCGCTCAGGATCAACTTCAAACGATGGTTAGCAAGTTCATGGAGTATCGAGCTCAATTTCACATTTCCTCTCCTGAGTAGAAGTAGGACACTCCTTTCCAGCCAAGGGATGATGATGAATAGGCTCCTTCCTCCTAGGATTTATCCCATTTTTGTAAAATATTTAAAAGAATGTTGGCACAAATGATGACATCATCCATGTTGCATCATGAGATGTTGTCATCCACAAAATTGCCCCAAAGTCAACTTTTGACTTTTAAATATTTTGTAGATATTTTGTAAATAGTTGTTGGCTCCTTTTTGTCTTCTTTCTCCTTCTCCTTCTATAAATACTTGGAATGCTTGTTGTATTCCAGTGTGAGAAAATTTGTATGAAAAATAGAGTGAAGAGAGAAAGACTTTGAGCCTTCTTGTAACAGAACATTATTAATACAAAATTGAGACTTTGTGTTGAATTCTTGTGTTACGTGTTAGATCTTTCTTAAGTTAGATCTGCATATGCTTATTCTATTGGATTCACCTATGCTTTTGTCATTTGTTTATCAGTATTGCTTTGTTTGTTTATGTGAGTAAGTTTGGCTCTGTTTACTACCAACCTAAAACATAAACCCTCTGACCTTTCTACTTTGGAATTCATTTCTTTTCTCCCTTCAGATCCACCTTTCTTCCATTCCTTCCTTCATTCCTTTTTGTTCTTCGTCGGAACTATTTCCACCGGGATGAGATCCCAAACCCCCTTGAAGGTAGAATACTATAAGACTTGCATAGATTCCTGCTGGTAGAATAGCAATAAACCTAGTTTCACTTTGTTGTCTCAAAGAGGGGCTATGCCCTACACATTGTTGGCCTGTCTATCCATAGATCTGCCCACCCCCGATGATTTTGGACCAACAGATTTTTGGTGACTCTACTGGGGATCGAACCAGATCTATGTGAGTGTTATGTCAGCTAAGAGACACTAACAATTTTTAAAGTTGGTGAGGAGACTAAGAAAATAGATAAAACTGTAAAAATCACTACCTGTTTGCAAATCTTAACTCTTTGTTTAAAATCCAAAATTTTTGCAAAAGTGATCCAAACTGAAAATTTTCTTCAGAGATCCATAGATCTGGACCAGTTAGAAACCTTTAGTTCACTGAGTTTTTATAAAAACCCGTATATTTCCGTAGATCTGAGATCTTGATATTTTTACAAATATTTTCAAACCCTTGCAAAAAGTCAAATCTAAGATCGAAAATCAGCTTACTAAGTTAACCATTATTTTATCCTCGTTAATCTTTGTCATTAAACCATAATCGGTTTTCAAAAAGAGGATAAAATTAAATATTTAGAAAAGTACATGTTGCTGATTTTTGTCAGAAAAATCAGAAAATCAGCAAGTACAAACAAAAAGAGTTTTTAAATCTGCTCTAAAATCATTATAGATCTGAAAAGATACACTGGCGGGTGAGCCATTTACCCATAGTAGGAGAGCTCATGGAGAAGTTGATCCTATTTTTGATCTACTTCAAAGGCACAACTTTAGTATTACACCAACACGCTTCTCATCGTTGAGTTCAGCTAATCGGTCAGCCAGAAGTGCCTCGCCTCCACGAAAGAACCGGTTTTTGCAAGGAGCCTCCACATCCCTTTGCAGTGCTCTGTTACTCAGTGGAACCACACTTCGGCTCACATCCTCTTTCCATCTTTTCAAATGGTAGTACCATGGGGAAATGCTATGGGCCCTCTTGCATTGCCGCATCAGTTCACGCACTCCCTCATGGAAACCACAAGAATTTCCCAAGATTTGATGGGAGTGGAAATCAAAAGCATGGATTCACATATATCTGCATTCATTATGTCATGCAGCATCCTAGATGTGACCCATGAAGATGTGTCGGTACGCCTCTTTCTAGAGACCTTGCAAGGACCCTGCAGCAGAATGGTTCCAACATTTTTGCGGCCGGATCTATCACCAGTTGGGCCACATTATGAACTACGTTTGAAGATAGGTATAAGCCTTTAGAAGATGCATTTGCATTACTATCAAAGATCACTCACTTAAAGAAGGAGGCCAATGAAACCATGCGTGATTTTATCACCCATTTCAATTCACTGATTAACCGTGTGTGCGCTTGCCATGTTGCCAACACTAGAAAATCAAAAGTGTTTCTTTGTGAATGCCATGAGCTCAAGAGTAAGTTTCTTACTCTTACAAGAACAAATCACCACCTTGGTTCTCGCTCAAGCTATGGCCATTCGGATAGAAGACAACCTGCTTATATCTGGTGAGTTAAAATGAGAGCCATCCAAGCCTAAGGCTTCAACTCCTTCTCAAGCCACTTCATCAGATCGGCATTCAGAAGATGGCAAATGACTTGCTCGCATTAAAAAAGCAATTAGCTCAAGCTTCGTCCTCCACTCCATACCAGGATATCCCATGGAGAAACTTCACTCCCAACAATGCCCCACAAAGGCCGCGTTTTCCTGCAGCTGCTCCATGGTTGGCACTTGAGGCTCCTCGGTCAATGCCTGGTTGAGATCGAAGAAGAGGAGAAAATTTATGAAGAACCTTCATCATAAGGTGGAGATGATCAAGATGTCGGTGAACCATTTGTGACTCTACAATCGGGTATATGGAATTTGAAGATGAGGAATCTGATGAAGAAGAGGGTACCCAAGGGTATGCAAGTGGACAGTCATATGTTGTTTTCACCCGCTCACAAGGAAAAAAGCAAGAAGTTGCTGCCAGGATACAAAAAGAGAAGGTTGTGTCGAACACGCCTCCAACCATTGCTAAAAGAGGTAATCCTCTTCCTGCTCAACCTCCTATTAAGCCTTTTATGAAGAAATATTTTCCTCCCATCTCTCCTCCAAATCAGCCTTCTTTTATTTCCATAAAGACCAGTAACCCTACCCTACCATCATGAAATGAAGGACTCATTCCTTCATCAACGCAACCCTTGGTCGCATTCGACATAGTCGATCACGCTAAAAAGACCAAGATTCAAATGTCTGAAGTTGAATATCTTCAGTCTAACCTTGAGCAACTTGTAAGATTAACCGAATATATCAAAGCCAAGCTGCCATCGTCCCCCTCT
The DNA here is from genome assembly GCA_018340775.1 of Taxus wallichiana var. yunnanensis. Taxonomy (NCBI): domain Eukaryota; kingdom Viridiplantae; phylum Streptophyta; class Pinopsida; order Cupressales; family Taxaceae; genus Taxus; species Taxus wallichiana. The sequence goes on along the minus strand of CM031235.1, from coordinate 826,004,575 downwards.
CTGTCTCCCGAAAGGAATCCTTTCCACTCCTCCTGCATCTCGCATAAATGTTGCCTCGACTTCCGCATCAGGAAAAATTGAACCTTTTTATCTCTCCCTCCTAATCAATGGTCAAACTAAACTAAACTGCATAATTGATTCTGGGGCTTCCGATAATGTCATGCGGTGAAGGTCACTCATGCTTTGGGCCTCACTCTTACTAAGCCTTTCGGTAGATGTTACTCCATGGAAACCAAACTAGGTTCCATTAATTGGTCAAATCAAAGATGCACAGTTCACATTTGCAGCGTTCCCAGAGAAAAGGGTAAAGATGACCATCCTCGTTGCTGATATCCCAGCAGCATATGGAATTCTACTAGGGAGAAGCTTTTTGCAGAGAAGTTGGTGGAGAGATTCATATGGACTGGTCCAAAGCCAGAATCCCCATCAAGGGTGTTATGCAGACATTGGAGCCTGAATCACAAAAGAAGTACCTAGTCACCAATTTTGATGACCCCAAAGCCCAAATCCTCTTCGAATCATCAGGGATGGGGAACTACTTCTTATCCACTGAGTCTGATAAAATGGACGTTCTCATCCAGGAGGAGGACCTTAACAAGATATGGACACTGTAGTTTGATGGCAGTTGTGCAATGAGTGGATGTGGCGTTGGAGCTGTCCTGATATCTCTGAAGAGGAGATTTTCCTCTTTCTTTCAAATTGTAGTTTTTCAATACAAACAATACTGCTGAGTATGAATCTTTGTTACTCGGTATGCAAGCTGCAAAAGAAAGAGGAATCAAGAACCTAAAAGTACAAGGTGATGCCAAACTGATCATCAACTAGGTAAAAGGGGTGTACCAAGTGAAAAATGATAGACTCAGGCACTACCGCAATGCAGTATGGGACAACATTGAGGAATTTGATGCTTTCTCAATAAAATTCATTCCAAGAGCTCAAAATGACATGGCCGATTCATTGGCCATCTCAGCATCTCTTATGCTCCCTCACCCAGGGTTGAAAACAGACACATATACCATTGAGGTAGTCTTCCGCCCAAGCGTGCCAGATAATTCTCAGCACTGGTAGGTATTCAACGATGACAATCAACTTATTGCCTTTCTAGAGAAAGTAGAAAATTTCAATGAGCTTCATTTTGAAGGATCTACTTCTGCATGCCGTGAATCTATCACTGGTCAAGAAAACGAATCAAAAGAAGGTGATGGCATATGTCAGCTCAGGGGAAATAAAATTCCAAAGGGTTTAGTCTCTCTGGAATGATTGTTTGACAAACATGATCGTTTTGTCAAGAAGAAGTGACAAGATGATCCTAACTCCTCTCCAGAGACCGAATCGGTCAACCTGGGTACTGTAGAAGATCCGCAGTTTGTGAACATCGGGAAATGTTGTACACCCGAAGAAAAGTGGAAGTTTGTCAAATTGCTTTGAAGAAATATATGGACGTATTGGCATGGTCTTATGCCGATCTAAAGTCTTTCAAGCCGAAGGACGTTCAACATGACATCCGTTAAAGGATGATGTCAAACCCTTTCACAGAAATAGAGACATTATAATCCCAAGATCTCGGGCACCATCCAGGTGGAAATACTAGAAAATGTTGGATGTGAGAATCATCTTTCCTATCCATCATAGTACTTGGGTCACAAACATCATGCCCGTATGAAAGAAGAATGGTGAGATACGCATATGCGTAGATTTTTGCAATCTAAATCAGGCGTCCTTGAAGGACAACTACCCACTGCCCATAATGGATCAAGTTCTACAGGTAGTAACCGGTTCAGAGATGTTGTCCATGCTTGATGGTTTTTGGGCTATAATCAGATTGAAGTCTCACCTGAAGACCAATTCAAAATAGCATTCACTACTCCCTAGGGCACATTCACCTATAGCAGGATGCCTTTTGGCTTGACCAATGTTGGTGCCACCTTTCAGTGAGTGATGGACTTGCATTCAAAGGTATGATGGGAAAGGTCATCGTAGTTTATTTGGATGACTTAACTGTGTTCTCAAAAAAGTGAAGTGATCATTGTGATCATTTGGAGCAAGTATTGATTAGATGCCGAGAACACGGGATTTCCCTAAATCCAAAAAAGTCTATTTTTGGGGTCACTGAAGGAAAGTTGCTGGGACACGTTGTCAGCAAGGAAGGAACAAAGATAGATGTCGAAAGGGTTAAGGCTATTCAGAGCCTTACCTTACCCACAAGCAAGACCGGTGTTCACTCTTTCTTTGGAAAGGTGAATTTTCTCAGACGCTTTGTTCCTGACTTCGCTGAAAAGACTCGTCACATATCAAATATGATGAAAGGGTCACAAAATTTCTGGTGGAGCGAAGAAGGAAAGGCATCATTCGAGGATATAAAAGCCTCCATTGCCCATGCACCCATCCTGGTATGTCCCGACTTCTCCAAGGATTTTATCATGTATAGTTATGCATCTGCGCATATTGTATCAACCATCTTAATGCAAAAGAACTTTGAGGATGTTGAATCCCCAATCGCTTTCATGAGCTCCCCTCTCAAGCCTCATGAATTGAAGATGTCTCAGTTAGAAAAACATGCCTTCGCGTAGTGGTCAAAGTAGTCAAGAACTTCCGGTACTACATCCTAAACTCTCATACGGTAGTGTTGGTTCCTGACACGATAGTTAAGTCTATCCTAACTCAACAGGAGTTAGGAAGCTTACGAGGGAATTGGATCGCAAAGGTCAGGAGTATGATCTAGACATAAAACCAACCAAGCTGGTAAGAGGCAAGGGCCTATGTCAACTTATGGCTGAAAACAAAGATTCAGAGGTCCCTAAAGAGGAAGTTGATTGCATCGATGGAGCGCAGGGTAAAGTTGGAGAAAGTTGATTCTCTACCTATGGTTCTATTTGTTGTGACTAGTGATGAATGGTATTTGCATTGCTTTCTTTCTCACTTATGGTGAGTGCCCAGCTCATCTAACTTCAAAGGAGAAGTGGATTGTAAAGCTCAGGGCAGCTAGATATGTCATATGGGATGATGGTTTATACAAGCATGGTATTGATGGCATCTTCTTGCGATGCGTTGACAAACCACAACAGATCAAATTGCTTGAAAGTTTTCATGACTCGGCCTGGTGGTCATTTCTCCTCATCGTAACAGCACATAAGATCATCGGGCTAGGTATTACTTGGCCAACACTATTTCAGGATACTGACCACAGGTAGCAAAATGTGAGCTCTGCCAATAGTTTGTTGGCAAACCAAAATTGGTTGCTTTTCCCCTCAGGCCCATCATTATTGATGAACCATTCAGGAAATGGGGAATTGACTTTATCGGAGCACTACATCCCCAATCAAGTGCTGGACATAGTTATGTCCTACACAATAGATTACTTCACCAAATGGGTGGAGGCCATACCTATTAAGAATGCCACCTCTGAAGTTGTTTGTAACTTCATCAAAGAAAATATCATCGTGAGGTTTGGCATCCCACACAAGATCGTTGTTGATAATGCTTCCAACTTCTCCTCATGGGAAGTTATCGGTTTTTTCTATGAATATGGGATAACCTTGGCCCATGCCTTGGATTATTACCCCCAGGGAAATGGTCAGGTAGAATCAGTAATAAGAACCTAGTGACCATCATACGGAAGCTAGTCGATGAGAATCAGCGGTCTGGCACAAGTCATTGTATGATGCTTTGTGGGCAGACCGTATTACTCGAAGAGATCTCTCGGTATGTCACCTTTTCAAGTGTTATATGGAATCGATGTTGAGCTCCCCATTTCCGTGGAACTCCTGCTCTACGCTTGGCATGAGCGATCGAGGATGAGACTTTCTAGAATTCTCTAGAAAAGAGGATCATGTATCTAATCAGAACTTGAAGAAAAGAGAGTAAGGGTGGTGACGAGGATCACCGAACATCAGAATCAAGTCAAGAGACTATTCGATAAAAAGGCTAAGTAGAGGAATTTCTAGGTGGGAGATCTCGTCCTTTTATGGGACAAGCGAAGAGAGCCAAAGGGCATGCATGGGAAATTTGACTCTCTTTGGAGAGGGCCTTTCAAGATCAAGTAGCTCAATGGAGAGAATAGCTTCTATCTCTCATATCTGGATGGAACTGAGCTCCCGCTTCCCTATAGTGGGCAACATCTCAAAATATTTAGGAAGTAGAGCTTGCTCTCTTCTTTGTATAGTTTGCTTTAGTTGTGTGTTTGTTTTTGTCGTGTGTTTGCTTTTTGTTGGTTGTGTGTTTTCCTTCCTTTTTCGTCGCCCTTGTTTTTGACTCTCATTGCCCAATGGATAGGCACATGTTGATATGGGGTTCTCTACCCTTAAGCTTTGCTCAAAGTTAGTCCCCAGAAAGAGCCAGTTGTTATCCTGTAAAATTGACAAGGGCAATTTTGTAGGTAACCATACCAAAATTTCCATTTTGGTCCCCTTTGAGGTCTCTTAACATTTGGAATGGCATAAAATCCCTTTAGGAAAATCTAGTTTTTAGAACTTGGTCATTTTCAACCTTTTTGGGTTGGGCATAGTTTTCTTTCACGTTACATCAACCAAAACTGTGCCCCCTATATTCCTTTGTGCATTCTATTAAGTGTCAACATTCCAAATGTTGCACCTCTTAATGTTGTGCTGTCAAAGTGTGCTTCTGTGCAAGTGCATGCGCCAACTTGTCAACATTCAAATGTTGCACCCCTTAATGGTGTGCCAAGGCGCTGAAAATGTAGTGTCGACACTTCAAAAGCTGCGCCATGGCGCAAATATTTTTGTGTCGACATCTCCCTAAGTGTGCCATAGAAAAGTTGGTGGCACATTTATTACACCTTTTGCTATATATAGGTGCGTCGACCTGTCATTTTCACAATTCAAAAAAATGTGAAAAATTTATTCCTCTGTACTTGTCAAGCGTTCCTATCAGCCCTGCGTGCCATTTGTCACGTTCGTGGATCCCACATCATCTCCTTTATCGTTATATATTCCTGGTAAGTGGTCCTTGCTTTTCTTGTGGCTTTGTTGTGGTTTTTTGTTGGTTTAGGTGGTTAGGATTGTTAAAAATAACAATGAACCTAAGAAGATAATTCAATCCCAACCCATTTTGCAAATCCACCCAGCTCCAAACCGTTCTCTCGTCCTCCTTCGGATCTACAAAACTAGAAGACCTACGCCACAAAACTACTCAAACTCTTTTTCCTCCATTCCCTCTTTGTCAAAAGCTTTCCCCTTGAAAGCCATTAAAAACCACAAAGCAAAAGAGTGAAAATCATATATTTTTACAAAACAGCCCACTTTTTTTCCTTGGCGCAAGTTTCATTATTGTTACATCAAGCACATAGTCGCGCCCCACAGGTGCATTGTCCTTGCATGCAACATAAGCCTTCTCCGCGCCTTGTAAAAACTCCAAAAATTCCTAAAAAAAGCGCAAGTGTGCAAGTGCACACATATATAGCTACAACAACATCTGAATGTTGTGCAGTCCCCTTCAGCGCACACCTTACCTTAAGAGCTAAACCCTTTGCACCTCACCTTAATGTTGCATCTACCACATATGCACCAATGGCGCACCCTGAGACCTTGCTACACCAAATAAAAATCTACCCAGTTAAAACACTTCATATGGTGCAAGCGCACATCCATTGACACCAACATCTGAATGTTGTGTGTAGTCTTTCACGCCCCGCACCCCTTTTGGCATTATTTCCTCCCATGCAACATGTTCCCAAAGTGTGCCTTGCTTTTTTTGAGACCTACGACCTGTAGTAGAGCTACGCGCTTGCACGAGAGACTCATAAATTGCTAACTTTTCATTCTGTAAGCTTTGATGGATGACTTAACAGCTAACATGGCTCTTCTGTGATGGACTTCCCTGATTCTTCTTGCAGATCAACAGCTGAACTCAGATTCACACATGTCTTCATTGAGTAAGAAGCCAACCAAGTCCAAGGGTAAAGCCAAGCTAACAGAAGAAGAAATGAAATATAAATACCAAAGGGTCAGGATGCTGAATCCCACTTGAGTGTGACACGGATATCGAGAGATTCAGAACTCGGTCACATTGACATGGAGGACTTCTAGGCCAAAACCAAGAAGGTCACAGGCAGCCCATGGATGGATAAATTGGTTGGTAGTGGTCTGCACTTTCATTGTAGGGATTCCGTGAGTGCAATCAACAACGAGTTCATGATGTTGGTGGGCCGTTGTTACAATAAAGACACAAGATGTGTCGAAAATGAGAAGGGTGAGGTAATAATCAACCTCACTACCGACATTTTGAGATCATGTTGGGTATCCCTCACCACTGACATTTTATAGCGGTAAGCCAAGAGGACTGCATGAAGACATGGAATGAAAAAATGAAGACAAATGCATGCAGCTGATGAATGAGGTGTACCTCAAAAACAAGAAGGTGGTAAGTAGGTGGCCACAAGTCATTCATCGCAGTGACTTTTTAGAGGAGCTAAGTGACACCATCACTTTCTGAGTAGGGTGTTTGGGCTTCCTGATGCCCATTACTTTCATAAGTGGATGCTCAGATATTTAGAAACAATGAGCAAAAATGTTCCTGATCAACGTTTTGAATGGGGAGAGATTATCAGCAACACAATCTCCAAGCAGCTTCAACAACTTTCAACAACTGGGAAGTTCTATATGAACTCCTACGTGGTATATGTTCTTTACCTCAGAGAGGGACTACCCAAGCATTGAGTCGATGTGGGGTATGGCCCCAGGTCAGAATATATGAGTACTATCAGAGTTAAGACTAGAAAATAGCATAGCACAATTCAGAAAATCAATGATGCCTTCTTCTACGGCGTCATCTACCTCTTGAGGCCCAATATGACTCACGATCGGATGACCAAAAGTGTGGTATCCACCACAGAGAAGTGGGGAGCATTATTCACGCAATTCCCCACTTTCACCTATCTCAAAGCTGCCAACTTCTTGGGAGAGCCCACCAAGTTGCCGAGGTATGCGGGACCCAAGCTGATCCTATTGGAGTTGTCTAGACAACTTATCACATACCATGAGAAGTGTTTGAAAAGAAAGAAGGGTGGAACTCCATTCCCCCTCACGGTGGTGTGTACACACTCGCTGCGCCATAGAAAAGAAAAGCCCTTGAAATGTTTGCAGAGCTTGAATTGCTCAACTTAAAGCATATGTTCCCTGTAAGGCCAACCTTTGATCCTCGTGATTGCGAGGGCAAAGCTCGATCTAATTCATGTTCCTCAAATCGAAGATATCTACATCGATCTACTATCATGAAGTTGAGCTCGAGGACGAAAGGATTAGTCCGGCCTTAGCAGAGATCATTCAATATGGTGTGGATTGTCCCAAAGAGTCCTTTAGTTATCTAAATATGTGTTTCTACTATGGATAGGGATACAAAATTTTGGTTCTTCACATGTACTGTTTGAAAAATGCTTCTTTCTTTTCCTGTCATCTACACATCTGCCCAATCTAAATTTGTATAAGTTGTCAATGTGAAATCTTTTCTTTTGGAACATTGTATTCCAGTTCCCTTTAGTTATCTAAATATGTGTTTTACAACTTTCACATGTGTTTCTTTCGGCCCTACTTGAAAACATGCCACCATACCCACTTGCTTGCATCATATACGTATGGATGTTGTCACATATAATAAACTCCCAATCATTGATCTATAGAGAGATTGATCAGCATCTGGAGATTCATCATCTTTGCTTAACTTGGTTCCAGTGATCATCGGTGTGCTGACAGGTGCACACTCCTCCATACCAAACTTTTTCAACATTTCCTTCACATACTTGGTTTGGGATATAAATATTCCTTTATTAGATTGAGAAATTTGCAATCCAAGGAAAAAGGATAACTCACCCAACATAGACATTTCAAATTCCTTTTGCATGTCTTCTACAAATTTTCTAGACATTTCTTCATTGTCTCCTCCAAAGATTATGTCATCCACATATACAACCACAATTAACTGGTGTTCATCTTCAGTTTTGATGTAAAGATTACTGTCAGCATGTCCTCTCTTGAATCCTTGGTCCTGTAGATGTTGATCAAGCCTTGAGTACCATGCTCTGGGGGCTTGTTTTAATCCATACAATGCCTTTTTCAACCTACACACATAATCTTCATTTTCTGATAATAGGAACCCTTCAGGCTATTCTATGTAAACCTCCTCTTCTAAATTCCCATTTAAAAAGGCTGATTTGACATCCATTTGGTAGACTTTGAAATTTTTAAACACTGCGAAAGCAAGGAACATTCTGATTGCTTCTAGTCTGGCAACCAAAGCAAAAGTCTCTTCAAAATCAACACCTTCCACTTGAGCATACCCTTTGCATACCAATCTTGCCTTATTTCGAGTGACTTGACCATCTTCATTTAGTTTGTTCCGAAATACCCACTTAGTGCCAATCACATTCTGACTCTTTGGTCTAGGAACCAGTTCCCAAGTTTCATTTTTCTCAATTTGATCTAATTCTTCTTCCATCGCCTTCAACCAATGTTTATCATGTCTTGCTTCTAAAAATTTCTTAGGTTCTACCTTAGATAGCAGAGAAAAATACCCTTGCTCAGAAGCATTTGTAATTCTTCTTCTGGTTTGAACCCCAGTATCAAGTTCTCCAATAATCTAACTTTCATCATGATTTTTCTGAACGAAGTGAGATGGCATCTTGGTATCCTGCCTTTCTGATTTACTCCACTCTTCAATATCTTCTTCTTCCTCTTGTTCTTCTTTCACAAGACTTGGTATTTCTAAAGACTCTTCTGAATTTTCTTTTGTCTTTAGATCCAAACCCTCATCCACTCTGACACTTGCACTTTCTATGATAGTCCGCAACCTCTTGTTATAACATCTAAAGGCTTTACTTTTAGTGGAGTACCCAAGAAAAATCCCTTCATCAGATCTTGAATCAAATTTTCCTAAGTCCTCTTCGGTTCTTTTAATGAAACATCTGCTCCCAAAAACCTTAAAATATTTGACCGAGGCTGGTCTTCCTTTCCATAATTCATATGGAGTTTTGTCATGGTTAACTCTGATTTGCACTCTATCCAAAATATAAATGGCAGTACTTACCGCTTCTTTCCAGAATCTATCTGATAGCTTAGATTCATTCAGCATTGTTCGTTGTAACAACCCAAAAATCACACACACGAACAACACAGAGAAAGACAGGATTTTTATTTTTTTGACTTCACATGCTTGATACATAACATGACGCAACATGTCGTCACCAAGGATACAACTAACACTGTGAACAACTTGATACAAGGATGGCCCTAACGGCAGCACAGAAACGTTCACACCTTTCAAGGACAATTTACTTTTTTCTTTTTTTTGTGAACAACATAGAAGCCCAACCACATGACACTCTCACAGCTAGGGCAAGCCACAGTAAGAAATGATTGGAGGTTATTTATTTTGATAAGACACCCTTTAACTCATGACTTAAGTTTTCAGAAGGATTCAATACATGATTCGCACAAAATCATCTTACCAACTGAGTTATGTTCATATACACTGTAGAGTAGTTCACTTAAAGTCTTCTCCTTTATAACCATTATTTGTTTTATATATTTATTTGATAAAGATGGTAATTTAATTCCTTAAGGCCATCTATTCACACTTACGTTACTAGAACTCGTTCATGCCCTTATGGCAACATTGGTTCACGTTCAACACTTAAGAGAAAAATTACAATGTACCTTGGATACAGTTAAAGGAAGAAGGTCAATTGAGTTCATCCTTGAGACATCATTAGTTCTTACTGAGGTTTAATTGGAGCTTGAGGTTTTATACGTAATTATTAACGCTCTTACTTAGGCTTCACTTTGAAATGACTTATCAAGAGGAAGCTACTTACTTTTAAATAGGCTGAGAGGTAAATTGAGTGGTTTCTAAATTTTCTTCTCTTACTTGTTAAATCTTATTAGAAACTAACCATTGTTTTCCTTTAAGCTTGTTTTAAGCGTTCACCAAAAGAGTAGTGTTTACTAGTTCAGTTAGGGATAACACGTTATAAAAATCACTTTGCAAGAATAGTCTCACTCTTGATTACTTAAGGCATTGTTTGTTTTCAAGGGGATCTAAACCACAACATATTTCTTTGAACAAGACTTCTAGGTAACTTTTGTAAGGAAAAGCCACCCCATTAAAGCTTACATATAACCCATCAATACAAGGTCTTAGAAAGATTTAAATTAACACTTAATTCTCAAGATCAAAGTTTTACAATGCTTATGCCAGTGAAAAGATTGAATAATATTTCTCACTAAGAAGAGTTACCAGCCAAATTACAAAAAAAAGACAAACAATTTCTTCACGAATTTTCCGAACAATTCCAGGCAAGAGGTCATATAAACTCTTTGCAAGCAATGTTACACAATTTACAACACATAGAACACTTTTACAAAGAACTTCATAAGTTGCACTGATGAAACCTTTACAACTCTTTCCTTTAATCTACTCGCATAATCCATCTGCACAAATACTAGCTAGAATCAGTTCACGAGAACTGAGCATGTTAAGACTACCCATTGCAATAGTAAGCTAACATTTAACAATATCAAGAAAGGAAAGTTCTAATTCAAAAATGGATTAAAACACAACCCACAACTCCAAAATTATTCGCATGAGAAAGAAATATAAATCATCCACATGAGGAGAAAGTCAAAATACCGGTAAGAACAAAACATACTAATTATGATCATAGGCGCGAAGCAAAACGACGTTATCCAATTCTCCCGGGGGGTTTCATAGTAATATGGGTTCGACGCCCTTAAAAGAAACACAACTATAGTTTCGGTTTTAACCAAGGAGTTTACCACTACCTCCTTATAGGATTTCTTAAACGTAGTACTAGTTAACAACAAATCCACTCTTCCAAAAGCATACAAATGAGACACAAAAGGGGCCATTATTCTACCAACAAACCTTATCCTAATCGTAAACTTCTCTACATAATATAAGGGAAGACTAAACCCAAAAGTCGTTAATAATTTTTATATATTTCAGACAATGTCAATAAGCATTAAAATAAAAATTGATTTCCTTAACAAGGCCACAAAATGGGACCTTTTAGTAACCAAGTTTGAAGTATAAGATATTCGAGTTCGAAAACAAAGGGATTCGCTACGCAGAGGGTAAAACACCAACGATGCCCCAGACTCAAAGGACCCTACCACGAGTGCAAGCACAAAAAAAAAAGAACCAACACACATATCCATCAGGAAGGTTACGCAGTGTAGTCAGGCCTAGAAGTTCTATGAGCTCCTTGCCAATGGTATAGAAGATGGAAAATTTACCCGATCCATGTGGGCTTATCGAGGACATGTCTAGCAATATCAAACAGATGAAGATAATAGCCACCTATTATATTATCACTGTAATCAGCTATTATCTAACCGGAAATGAGTTCACGAGTCCAATACCATGGATTCACCTACAACTTTTGTTTCAGTCCAGCTATTGATAGCTTGCTCGCGACCCTTAAAAAAAAATTGAAGAGATTTCATTCAATAAAACTTACAATGTTTCCCCCTTACTTTAATCAAACAAGAGTTTGAATCCAGGAAGTAGGTATAGTAATCCTCTCAACACGTAGAGGCCAAAATAGATGTCGGGTTATTAATCCTCTAGAACTGGGTACAACAGTCGATCATGTACAGTTCTGAAACAAAACCCTAATGCCATTTTCTAATTAAACAAAAGTAAGGAATGCCCACAGGCTTAAACAAGTTTTAGAACACAACGTCACTATTAATGTACCTTTTTGCCAAAAATAGGAGAGCCCTAAACAGGAAATACGTATTCATTCAAGTAAATAGAGATATGAAGGCTTAACCTTCCATATAGTAAGCCTTCAATTACAAAATACCATCACATAATTCTTTTAAAAGAGAGTCATATAAGCAAACGAAACTCTAAAATGTTTCCTTCCCTACGAACTAGACTGCATCACACAATATTGCAGTAGCCCCTTTAGACGAATATAAAATAGAGTAAGCTATAAGAGAGGGAAAAGAACATTCCAAGCAAAACTAGCGAAATTGGAACGAGATTTTAAAAGAATGGCCAACACATTCAGGCAGCGATATAAACAACCACGAAAACATTTATTCTAGGTGCCATTCAAGAGGAAAGAAAATTCATTTCAAGATACTGAAAGAAGGTAGAAAACTATTACAAGGAGTAAAGTTAACATGCCTGATTATAATTCTTTCTTCCAAGCTCTTGTTGCTCTCTCCCATAAGGCAGCTTGAAGGCATCATGCTTTTCAACATCTGAGAACCAGGGGCTGTATGGCTGTGGGAAGCATTGTTTTCTCTATGGTCTGGAATCCCTGATGAAGTCTTGGATGACTTGGAGAAGGATCAGAGATCTCGGGTTTTGATCCATCATCTGTGAAGATGAACCCTGCTCTAGCTTACCAAAGGTGCTGTTGTAAGTCATATGCCCCTGTTGAGGATGCATGCATTTCTTTTTGCAAATGTTGCTGCTGCTCGTGATATAGTTGTCTTAGCCTTGACACTTCCTTTTTTCAATGCTTCACAGTGTGCATTCTAAAAATCTTGTCTTGTGCAAGAGCAGCAATTCTTTGCTTCAAAAGCCAAGCATTATCAACATTCAATAAAACTCTTTGATGATCCAGAAATGTCACTTGAGGAGACAGTGTCGACACTTCTGTCTGCAAGGCATTGACGCTTCTTTCAAGCTCTGAAATGTATTGCATCTTTCTCACTCTAGATCTTTGCGCAGATTGCCCATTCGCTAAAATTTGTTTGACCCGTTTTGGATCCATGTTTGGGTCGTGTTCCATTGTTGATGATGAGGGCATTTTAGTCTTGGCGGTCTGGAGTGGTTGGTCACTTTTGTTGACACTTTGTACTTCTGGCTCACTTTTGAATTGGCCCGATACAGTCATTACTTTCTCTTCCATTGAAGGCTCATTGATGCTATTGTGATCAGATGGAGTGGAGGGGTTCTCGGAAGTTACTTGTCTGTCTAAACATCTGTTATCCAATGCAGATGTCTGATGAGTAGGAGGATTAGAAGATTGATTTGATTGACTCTTATTGAACGGCTCAACATCAGCAAACATTGACATGAGCTGCTCCTCATCCAATCGGTCAAAGTCCTGAGATCCTTTGGATGGTATAGATGTTGCACTCCTGCAATCATATTCATCTTCCAAGACATTTTCTCCAACATTGCATAGATCTCCTATGCCCCTCCTCTTTCTTCCCTCCACATGTTCATCGCCACGCCTGAAAACAGGTGGAGGTGTCCTGCTTCTGCTCCTTTTTCTCCTCGGTGACCAACTGTGAGATCTGCTCCTCCTACCCTTTCTCCTTCGTGGACTCGGACTCCTCCTCCTTCGAGATGTTTTATGTGCTTTCCCACCATATAGAACACCACCTGGATGGAAGCGACTTTCCAAAATGAAAAGGCAAGACAGCTCAACTAAAACTTTATCTCGTTCTTCTACTACAGCTGCAAGATTTTGCAACAAGCGATGATCACGGCGTGGTCGCGTGCAACGAGAACAACGGGATCAACACCAATGTTTCCTTGGGATCACCCTGCGGCAGTGTCGCACTTAACTCTCTCTAGAGGCCGCTTGATTTTTGAAATAAGTTTACTTCTCTACCCTATAGCTGCTGCATAAAGCCAAATACTTCCTCACGGCACTTTCCTAGGAGAATTTCAGTTCTACGCTCCACTGATACTGCCTGTGCAGCACGATTTTGAGAACCCACACCCACCCTCGCAACATCAGGGTGATAGACCTTCATTTCACCATCAATGAATCCACTATCCAGAACACGCTGTAGCAATTCATCTCAAATCCCAACAAAAAAACACTCCTCGCTCTCACGGCTAGAACAGGTCAAAGGGAGCAGGTAGCACAGGACGCAAGATATTTGCAAATCACAGGAATTAAAGAAGGTGGGGCGGCTGGCAGAGGTAAGGCCAGTGGAAGATGGCCACGTACCAGGTCTAGATGGTAGGAAGGGGGGTGAGGGACAGTAGGGCCTAGGCACAAGCAGATAAAATTTGATTTTAAAACAGTCCCCTCCAACCTGCGCCACACACCTACCCCCCCATCTTTCCACGCAACCCCTCCACGCCAAGAAAGAGGTGAAGCTGACCATGACAACTACAAGTCTATGAGATTTCCAGAAGGATCACTCATATACAACAAAGGTTATAGCCAAATCATGGACTTGTAGCTACGGGTTCACTTTCATATTTTAGAGCATGCTTGCACATAAGAAAGAGATATACATTTCATAAGGAATCATTTGCAAATCAAAGCAACGGAGAAAAATTTGATCTGGTTCATCTTTGGGGTATTGCACAATAATTCAATTGCAACTTCTATTAACTGAAAGCAAGTATTCAAGAATCTGCAATGAGGGACAGCTAACAAACTCCACGTTTTGAAAGGAATATCAACTGGAAAAAAAAATGTTCAAACTCTAAGTAGGTGTCTAATGTTTAAAAGTTGTACCACAAAGGATGAGACTATACTCATATGCGTAAAAGAACAAAGAGCTTTATCAAGCACAAGTTTGCGACAAGGATTAGGGTACACGCCGACACGGGCGTTACGGTTCGGGCCATCTCTTAAACGGTTATGTTCTTCCTTTCTACTACTCCATGGTAGTGCTGAGTATTGTATTTTAATTCCATGGTCTTCACAATATTGAATAAATTCATTTGACATGAATTCACCTCCACGATCGAACTTAGAAATTTTATCTTGACCTTGTTTCATTTTCTACTAATGCCTTGAAAGCTTTGAACTTTCCGAATGCTTTAGATTTTCTTTCAAAAATGCTACCCATGTCATTCTAGTGTACTCATTAATGAGTAACATAAAATAACTCTCACCTTGAATACTTTTCGTTTGGTAGGTCCACACAAATACGTGTGAATTAGCTCCAATGGTTTGGTGGATGAATACTCCTTTGTTTTGAATCTTGTGCAGTGCTTCCCAAGCTAGCACTACTTGCATAAAGTACTCAAAGGCTTTGTTATTTTAGGCATGTCCCGTACGGCCTACTTATTGCTTATCTTCACAAGATTATCAAAATTTATATGTCCCATCTTACATGCCATGCTTGACTCTCCTCGACTTGACTTAGGCAACATTTTTCTTCTTTTATTTCTTTGTCTAGCCCATCTTTCTCCTACTTCCTTGTCAAGGATTTCGTAGAGTCCCTTTTCTTTGTATCAAAGGCTTTGTATTTTGATCTTGTCTCGAGTCAAACACACTTCTACAAAAGTGTGATATATGTCCATAATTATTGCACTTGTAGCGAGATAATCGCTTCTTGTTATAATAGGATAGTGGAGCAAGCGAATTATAGTTCATATTCAACACTCTATGAGCAGATTTTGGTTTGTTCGGGCTTCATTATCTCTCATTCGCTTTCTACACTCTATCTTTTTATGCCCATATATATTGCAATAAAAATAATAACCATGAAAGGAACTTTCAAACCTGTTCATATTCCTATGTCGTGGAGTAAATGGTCTTTTGATGTCGTTCTCTTTAACACCTTCCTTGTGGATGGAACTGGTCTTCATAGTTTCCTCTTCCTTTATGCTTTTATTCTTCGTAGGTGCATTTAGAATTTTTGCATAACTTTTTTCCTTTTCTAAACCTTTCTTCTCCAGGAATCTCAAAGGAATTTGAAGCTTTCTCTAGTTTTTCTTCATATCCGAGTCCTAATTTGTTGGATGGTGATCTTTGATTTTCTAGAATCTCATCTAGAACCTTATTACTCTTTTCAAATTTCAAGTTGTTCGTTAGTTTGGTATTTACCTTTTCTAAGTCTTTTCTCATCGTAATAATCTCTAACTCACACTTTTCACATTCTTCTTGCTTCACCTTGAGTGACTTCTCAACCCTTCCTCAATTCTCTTTGCTTCTTGTCTGGGTCTTCGGTCATGATTAGATTCTTTGATTCTTGAGACTCTGTGCTAACTTAGCTTGAAGATTGATTTTGTTCTTCATATTTTGGAGCTGAAGTCTTTGCTTGATTCCTCTTTTTGAGTGCTTTTATTTCACCCAACACCAAATGAGTTCTTCTTCGAGGTTTACCTCACCTTCTTCTTCTATGTCCTCGATTCCTTCCAAATCAACTTTTTAGTTGATGAACCTTCTTCTATATAGCCATAAACAATGTTTCTTCATCATCATGTTTGAATTACTTATTTTGCTTTCTTCGGATGAGTTCTTTACCTCTTTTTGAATATAGACTCTTCTTTTGCTTTTCAAATCTTTTCTTGCCTCTGCTTTGTTTGAATTCTCTTTTGAACTTGGGCTTTCTTTCTTCATCTTTGCTATCTTCCTTCATGGGCATTTAGCTACAAAATGACCAATTTTACCACGATTAAAACATTTAAATGGTAACTTACCTTTGTATCTCCGGATCCTTTCTTTAGCTTTTGAATGAATAAAGCTTCCTTTTCATCTTCTTCGCTATTTGATTCAACATTCGCTTGATTCCTTGATTGCCTTTTTCTTGAGACTTTGAATGTGTCTTCCTTCTTTGCTTGGTTTATTAGACTCGGTCCTCATTTCATAAGCCGTCAGGTATTCCATGTAGTTCATCCATGCTTAGCTTGTCAAGATCCTTCATTTCTTCGATGGAGACACCTTAGCATGGAAAGATCTTAAGACCTTACGGATGATCACGGGTTCCTCAATCTTTTCTCCAAGACCTCTTATAGCATTGACAACTTCATCCACCGCATGAAAGATAAGCTATGACATCTTCCTCATCCTTCATTTTTAGGCTCTAAAATTTTCTCCTATGGGTTTGAAGCTTAGCTTTTCGACCTTATCATCACCTTCATATATTGTTTGAAGTTAATCCCATATTTCCTTTGTTGTGTCACATTGCATTACTTTGACAAATTCGGACTTTGATAGACCGCACAAGATTGCATTCATCGCCTTGGCATTGTTTTCAAAAGCCTTCTTACCGCTTGGCAGTGCATTGGCGGAGTTGATGGAATGATATATCGACCGCTACTAATTGCCAAATATCAAACCCTATTGCCATCGAGATAAGTTCACATTCTTATGCTCCAAAATGCATAGTTTGTTCCGTCAAACAATGGAGCTCTATTTGAGGAGAAACCTTCTTGACTAGCCATGTGTGCTCCCAAGATCTACCTTCCAAGCTATTAGATTGTTCTTGAAGGAACCTGCTCGATACCAATTGTTGAGCACAGATAATCTCTGAGAGGGGGTGAATCAGAGTATTATGATATTCTTTCAAACTTCAATACTTAAACTTAGATCTATAATCACGAGTAATGTGAATATATCAAATCAATCAAAGAACACAAAACTTAATGCAAGTAGACACGAGATATACGTGGAAACCCTTTCAAGAGAAAACCATGGAGAAACATCTTTCTTTATAAATATTTCTCAAAAATTTGTAGGCACCAACCTACTAGAGACACCAATCCCCAAATTACGGTTTTGTAGGCACCTGACCTACGGGGCACCCAACCCCTTTTGCTAAGAACCAACTCGGCAAGAGACACAGATCTCTTCGAATATGAAGGCACCCTGACCTTCCTTACAAAATTTTCTTTCCACTTTTGAACTTGTTGCTTCCTCAACGAATAATGGAAAATTCTTCTTCTTACTTTTAGATTTGCTATTCTAAAATTCTGCCCTTATGCTTCCTCTTCTTCTTCTTTTTCCTTAAGATATTCAACTTGAATCCATGCTTAATAAGTCTCATGTGAATCTTCTTATATAGCCTTTCGTACCTTTTCGAAAAGATACATCGTTCAATGGACACAACCTTTCCATTAACACAACTTAATTAAGTGCATTAGTCGGCTAAAACCAAAAAATAATTAATGCATCCCATAATTATTAAATGCACATTAATCAATGTAATTAACCACTTGATAGGAGTGTTGCCCCTCCTTAGACAAATCACTGTTATCATTAAATGGCTGCCAGACCATCATTAAATCTTCTTTTTCACCATAAAACATTGCATATGAACACCTTAAAATGCGGATATCTCTCTCTTATGTATAGCTATGTATATCTCGCTTATACCATGATAATCCTCATGAAAAAACACTTATTTTCATGTATTTAAACTTTCATTTTCTACCCTTCTATCTGCTGCTTATTTCGTTACTTTCTACCATTTCCGTGATAATTTTTGTTACTTTTCGACAATGATTTATGTTTACCGGTTCAGCACCTCTTTTGACATCAATGACAATATTTCCAATAGACATCATCCATGTTACATATGAGATGTTGTCATCCACAAAGTGCCCCAAAGTCAACTTTTTGACTTTCAAATATTTTGTGGATATTTTGTAAATAGTTGTTGGCTCCTTTTTGTCTTCTTTCTCCTCCTCCTTCTATAAATACTAGAATGCTTGTTGTATTATTGTGAGCAAAATTATATGAAAAATAGAGTGAAGAGAGAAAGACTTTGAGCCTTATTATGTAGCAGAACACTATTAATACAAAATTGAGACTTTGTGCTGAATTCTTATGTTACGTGTTAGATCTTGCTTAAGTTAGATCTGCGCATGCTTATTATGTTGGATTCACCTATTCTTTTGTCATTTGTTTATCGGTATTACTTTGTTTGTTTATGTGAGTAATTTTGGCTCTATTTACTACTAGCCTAAAACATAAACCCTCGACCTTTCTACTTTGGAATTCTTTTCTTTTCTCCCTTCGAGATCCACCTTTCTTCCATTCCTTCCTTCATTCCTTTTGTTCTTCGTGGAACTATTTCCACCGGGATGAGATCCCAAACCCCCTTAAAGGTAGAATATTGTAGGACTTACAGATTCTGCTAGTAGAGTAACAATAAACCAATTTCGCTTTGTTGTCTCAAAAGCGGTTATGCTGCCACCTGTTTGTTGGCTGTCATCCATAGATCGCCCACCCGACATATTTTCGGACCAACACTTTGTTGATGTAGGTTTTAGAGCTAAATCCAATGGTTTTGGAGCTAATGTTACAGGTTTTGGAGCTAACTCCAATGGATCGAGCTAATGTTGCGGGTTGTAGAGCTAACATTACTCTATTGATGCAAGTTCGAGCTAACTCCAATGGTTCCGAGCTAACGTTACTTTGTTGATGTAGGTTTTGAGCTAAATCCAATGGTTTTAGAGCTAACGTTACATGTTCGAGCTAACTCCAATGGTTTTGGAGCTAACGTTACAAGTTCCGGAGCTAACTTTATAGGTTAGGAGCTAACTCCAATGGTTTTGGAGCTAACTAAAACAACTATAACTTTTGCATGCAATCTCGGATTGAGATGATTCTTTCTTTGAACTTGCATAATTTTTCTGAGAGGAATATTAATATGAAATCATATTTGATTTTAGAGGTACTATTCATGATTAGTTCCATTTTTCCCAATATTAGTATTATCTTTCCTTTATGGCTGCGCATACACAAGACTTTGCATCTTTTCTCAAATAATCAATAGAATTATTCAAAAAATAGATAACAAAATATTTCTAAAGAATGAAAAAGATATATATTATATTCTATATTAAGAAAACTATAAGTTTCTAGTTTACATTTAAATCCACTTTTAAAGGTAACTTGGAAGGACAAAATAATTGTAATTTATGGCTAATTTATGGCCTCATCAAGAGCCTAAGGGTACTCGAAGGAGCAAGTGAAGGAATTATTTTCTCATCTACTCCCCACTAAGCTTTTGTGGGACCAAAATCCTCCTAATTAGGGGAGGAGTGATCCATAGGGATCAAATTGACTCTACTTCATCAGATCAACCAACACTGAAGAAGGAAAATGAAGAAATAGAGGTTCTGTCTTTATGTTAATAGAACCTCCACTGCAGAGTGGTGGTTACAGAACCACCGCCCAACCCGGCACGATCCTCAGAAACTACCGGCTAGCTGTGGGCGGTGGTCATGTGACCATTGGTTTGCACTAGGCGGCATTCCTAACACTCTCAGATAGAAAAATAAAATTTGAAACGAACAGTCCTAGAATTGGAAAGGTTGTCATGTCTCTTCTCCTCCATGACCTTTCCCATCCTCCAGTGCATGGGAGGACATGAGAAAGGCTATAAATACATGTAGGAAGGAGAGTTTTTTATTATCGAAGCATGAAAGCAAGTGAGCAAGGAATTCTTAGTGCTAGGAATTGTGTTTGTAGAAGAAAGGAGTGTTAAGGCAGAAGCAAGCAAGTAATTGGGAGGAAGTGTGAGATATTATCTACTTCTCTTTCATACTTATTGTAAATTATGTACTTCTTATTTGAATTGCCCAATTAAAAGTGGGAAGAAAGAGCATTTTCCCTTCCCAACTAGTTTTCCTCCTCTGGAGGTTTCAAGATAAAACTTGTTGGTGTTCATGAGTTTATATTCTTTCCTTTCCAGCAATTGTTGATTCTAAGCATAAGAAAAATTCATTCACTAGTTATCTCTCTCATTTTCTAATCGAAAGTAGAACAATATTGTTTAATTTTGATTCTATGAACAATTCCAAATTAGATGGTTTATAGATCAAGGGTGCTCAGATTTCTAACCAAGGCACCCTAGGGGCCCTTATCCTTCCCTAGGCGCCCTAGTCTACTTAGATAGCTCAGATATGTCCTTTCCCAGGCCCCTGGATGGTCGTTCCTGCATTCTAGTTATTCAATCATCTCTGCGACTCGGTCCTATGAGATCATTGAATCAACTAAACTCTTTCCTACCCTTTTTACATATTAGGGTTTCATATTTAATCTACTTAGTTACTTGGGTCATTTACCTTATTTACTTAGTTGTTATTTACTGCTTTGCATACCATCTGATTAAGCTAGAATAGATCACCGAATTTCCATTTTAGTTTAATCACCAAGTATTTTATTCCCTCTCTCGCACTTAGGGTTTAATATTCATTCGGTTATTGCTTGTGTCAAAACTATGATATATCATTTATTTATCATATATGACTATGTACATATATAGGATTTAGCAAAAATTATATTTTTGTTAAATCGTTTTGTGAACCCGATGATTCAAACCCTACCTTCTAAGCATGTATCAATATTTATATTCTTCTCATGTCATGGATCAATCTAATTATCCTTATTTTTCCCTAACTAAGGTTTCTAGCATGGTTACTACCGTTGTTGATTTTATGCAAGTTCGTACTCAATATCCTCCTCGCTTTATTACTCCCATGGCTGATCTAACTATCAATGTAGTCACTATTCACCACACTCATCCTCCCATGATTCAACCTTTGTTTCCATCCCACCACCTATAACTTTTATGGCTCCTACCACCACTTCTAAGGGCTATGATATAATCTAGAAGAACTTAATAATACACCAGCTAAAATATCTCTTTACGACTTATTACACAATGCACCAATTTTCATCATATATTATGTTAGGTTGTGGAGCCTATTTTCATGTGAGAAAGTGTTGAAGACTGTACACTAAGAGTATTGTACACTTTCCATAGTTATATCAGAAACATGCTTTTCTCATATGGGCGGGATTTTTGACCCATAGGTTTATGGGATGGTTTTGGCCCATGGTTTTAATACCCACAATTTTGTAAAATTGCTTAAGCAGTTGTTTACTTATATGGTTTTATGCATATGGTAGGTATAATGTAACATTGTAGATGTGTTTTGAATTCGGGTGTGAATTCTGTAGATTTTGTTGAGCATAGCTCCAAACAGATCTGGGTATTGTATTGAGAGAGCGGTGGCTTGTAATAAAATCTGAGCAAGTGATTCTTAGTGGACGTAGCCCAAATTGGGTGAACCATGTTAAATATTGTCTCTTTGTGTTGTGTTATTTTATTTTGCAATTTTATTTGAGATCGTAATATTTTACGCATATTAGTTTCTCTTGTTGCGATTTCGTGAGGGATTATTCAGGCATATTTTATCCCTTATTTCCTAACACATTAGAGGCCACCCTTGGCTCTATCCACATTGAAAGAAATAATTTTTTCGGTGGCCTTCACGCATCTCATTCAGTCTCTCAAAAATATACCACGTGCTATATCATTTAGTGATGAGGACATATCACCATCTATTATTGATAATCCATGTGTGCCTTTATTTATCACTGCTATCATTGGCACCATTTGTATCAAACATGTACTCATTGACAATGGATATGCCATTAATCTATGTGCTCACTCCCTTTTAAAGAAAATTGACATTACTGATAATCTAATTACTAAAAATTCCACTCTCATTCATGGCTATGATTCCACTACTCGCACATGCCTAGGCACTATCACATTACCTATACAAGTCGGGCCTAATATTGTTCCTATAGTATTCTTTATTATCGATGCCTTGTTTCAATTTAATCTCTTGCTTTAGGTAGACCTTGGATTCACGCAATGCATGTTGTCCCATCTACTATTCATCGATGCATTAAATTATTACATGATGGTTATGAACATACCATTGCTACCGATCCTAATCCATTCAATTTCTACCGTATAGACCCAGTTCTTGCTATGTATATTCCTCCATCGCAGCCTATTCCATATAAAAATATTGGTACATATGATATTGGTCAATCTAGTGCTTCATAACCTTCTTCCACCACCATAAGCATTCCATCCATTTCCACTCATACTACTGATATCATTTCACCCACCGTGTCTACTCCAATAAACACCACCGCTCCACTCGTTGAGACTCCTCTCGCTCCTGCATCTAGCTCACCTCTTACCAATATCCTTGATATTGTTATCCAACATGACAATGCTAGCACTAATGATTCTGATGATGAGGTTGATACCATTGAGCTTACTGATGAAAAATTACGTAATCTTAATTTTACTCCTATTAAGATAGATGATTCATACTTTAATGATACTTTCATTGCTATTGGCCCTGGTGAATATCAATTCAAAAATCCCCCTTCTACTAATGCTATGGTAATTTTTTGGGGGTATGTCTATACATTGGACGTCATACCACCTTCCTCATCTTCTCATGAGGAACCTGCATCTACACTTCCTCTTTTCACATGTATTCTTTTCATGAATAATTATTATTAGCCATATATTCCATTTGATCCCAATTTCTCTGACACTGTTTACACATATGATGGCTTGGCTATGCTTTAGGATTCACCTTGGATGATCTCCTTCCTTTATTACTTTCTCCTTATCTATATCATGGATATGTTTTCATTAATTATTCTTATGGCCTCCACATCTTCCATCTACCAGTCTTTGTTGCACGCACTCCTCACATTTCTGCTTACTCTCGGGTAGTCTTGGCTTGACTACATTGGTGGCACTTTGGATCCTAATCATATTGAAATTTCATTCCTCGTGATTTTTGACCATGTTTTTATTTACAATGATTCATTTCTCATCTATTCAAAAAATCTTACTTGATGGTATGCACATGATTTTCCATTACCACCTTTCATTGATGAAGAATACACAATGAGAATGTACAATCTACCCTGAAATGGCTCTTTACGTGATCAAACTCATATTATAGCTCACTGGGTCTCGATGCATCTCCACTTGGATTCGACCATGAAAATGAAAATCTGTTAGATGATGTTACTTGACTCTTTTTACATCATACACTTGGGGGGCATCATGCTTACTACCCCCTCCTAGCATTATCGGGTGTCTCACATTTCTACTATCGCATCGTGTGCTTCATATCTAGTCTTCCTCATTCATTGTACATAAATTCATACACACAACTTGTATCATCATTCCTTATGACACATTCTTGTGCTATGGTTCACACATCTAGCTATTTGCTCACTATCAGTGTGACATGCACAAAAGCCACCTAGGGCATGATTATGCACACACACACTGAGAAATACATTGGGTCTAAGATGTAGATAAATGCTCGAGTCGTAAGTTCACTATTGTGACAATTGAGGACAATCCAACCCCTCATTCCGCATCTTTCTTTTTTGGGATTTGATGTCTATTTGAGGGTTTTTCAAGTTCATATTTCATTGCGAGGGTTTCAACGAACTTGGCGATAATTGTGCGACCTCATAGTGACCAAAAGCAAACAATATCAAATAAATTATGACCCTGAAAAAGTTGAGTTTTTGAGAATTTTTGCAAACACAAGTTCCTATTTCCAATTTGTAGTGCACATGGGCACTCCTTCCCCCTTTTAGGCACCCCGCAGTAGCCTACTTCTCCATATTTGCATTTTATGGGTCTCTCGTCTCGATGCTCCCGCCTTTTAGTTCATCTTGTCAACACTCGGTACACTATAGATTTTATATTGAATCAACTAAGTACCTCTTTATCCTCCTTGCAACTAGGGTTTCATACTTTATTGCTTAGTCTTGCTTGGGTTTATTTATGTACTTCATTATTATTTATTTACTACTACAATAACATTCAAATTAGGCATATAAATTCACATTTAGCCTAATCATTTTGGTCAACCCGTGACTCGCTTTCAACCTTCCTTTTGGGGTTTTCTTCTTATGACCATCACACGTAGTGGTTGTCTGCAGGCTATTTTTAGTATTTTAAACTTCCTCCATATTCTCGTCGAATTTCCAAGGCAATGGGTGACCTTGATAATCCCTTTTCTAATGCTCAGGAATTTCCTCTTGAAAACATCAAAGAAATTGATAGAGAACATTCCTATGATGAGGACACAAACGTCAATCAAGAAAAAATTAGAAAAGCTCACCAACTTCCATCAAGCTTTGCGTGAAAATTCAACCCATATTCCACACATTTTTCATGCTTTGATTTTTGCTAAACACTCTCATGAGGCTTCTTCGACACCTCTTGTGTCGCTTCCTCGGCTATCATGGCCTCCGCCCCACCCCTTCATATTCCTACCTCCATTCCCACTACTACCACTCCTATCATGCAACATAATGCTTCTAATGCACAACTTGACACATCCTCTAATACTCCTGATCTCACTTCTCTATATCAGGATTTACAAGATCAAGTGTGTCAAATACAATTGGCTACATGTTGTGCATCTCCATCTTTGGATTCCACGTTACTCCTTCATACTCCCTTTTAACCCACCATATCTACTTATACCCTCCCTCCCAATTTTGTCAGTCCTAAATTACCTATTTTCAAAGGCCATGATGATCCTCAGGAACATCTTCGATCTTTTCATGTAGCATGCCTAGATTATGCGCATGATCTCACTTTATTGGAAAAAATATTTCCTCACAACCTCTAATATTATGTGATGCATTGGTTCTATGACCTACCTGTCCACTTGGTAACATATTTCATGCATCTAGATGATGCTTTCCTCACTCATTTTTCTATCAATAGTGCCTCTAATATCTCATATTCTCAACTTGCACAACTTAAACAAGGCTCTAATGAACATCTAGCAGACTATGTCTTACAATACAAAAACAACCTAGCTAAGATGCCTAATGTGCTTACGGACGTTGAGCTTCAATATTTATTCTTTCGGAGTTTATTGATGTAACTGAAACAAAACAACAACCGAACACAAGAATACCATCGACTATGATAAGACTAATGATGACAAATCTGAAATATCAAAGTAAATTATAATATTAACATGAAATTGTTACAATCTCACCCATGAGGTACTTCAACAAGACTATGGGAGAAACTTTACAATTACACCTCTCGATGGCTTCTTCAACACACCTTTAACTCGATGGCTTCCTTTCGCACACTTCCTACAATATTTCTCACTACTTCTTTCTATGCTAAATGAGGGGGGCCTCTCTATTTATAGAACTTCCAGCTTATCCATCCTATCTCTAAGATAGGATAAGAAATCCACTCGACGAATCATATTCCATACCTTAACTCTTATCTCGTACATGTAAGCTTATCTCTTAAGATAAGATAAACCTTATCATTTTACATGGGTTCCACATTTTTAGACTTTTTACAAATAAAATACACAAAATATTTATGACCTCACTCCTTGTCCTTATTACCAATATAATATTTCTAATTCCTAATCATGTAGACCCTACTTCTCTAATTACCCAAACTTTGACATTTTAACATTACTGACCACTTACGACAAATATTTACTTTTACAACATTCCTATCAGACTTTGATCTGTTACCGTACTCCACATTATGGTGACACACTGCATCGACGGCGCCGTTATCTTCTATCGACGCTACTACTAATTATACTTAACAACATCCTATTCCTAATACATACATTAATGAAATAGAAATTATGGAGGAAAATTTTAGTGTCGACATCTTCCCCTTCCTAGCTTCTACTCCGTCCCTGAGTAGACTATTCTCGGTGCTTGGAAAATCTTCAACTTGTCGTGGGTGACCCATTTCAGTAATGGGAGTGCCATCCAATTCCTCCAATGGTGCAGACGTACCATTTTCATGCACAACTGCTATTTTGTAGGGCCCCATCCATTTTGGAAGAAATTTTTCTGCCTTTCTTTTTTTTGTATCTCGAATCATATACTAGACCAAGTCATTCACATGAAATGGAGACCATCGGATCTTTTGATCAAAGTATTCCTTCGCTTCATTTTCTTCTTATGGCTTGTATCCTTTGCTATTTCCTCATTTCCTCTAAAGCAAATGAAGATGTACCAACCTTTCTTTTATCGAATCACTTTCATCCATCCTTTCATTTTTCATAACTCTCACAAAGTGGGAATATCAAACTCAATAGAAGAATCGGATCAATGCCATAGGCCAACCGAAATGGGGAGTATCCTGTTGCTGACTTTGATGTTGCCCTATATGCCCACAATGCCGCATGAATCCTTTTATCCCATTTATGTACCGCAAGGCCGCATCTTTGCTAGAATTTGACACAACACAAAATTTGTTCGCTCCACCCGCCCATTTCAGTGCTTGGCTTCAGTATGTTGTTGCCTTCCCGTGCTTAATAGAAAACTTATTGACTAGGGCTTCTACCACCTCATTAATGAAGTGGCTTCCTTGATCTCACAATTTCTAATGGACAACCAAACTGGTGACAATGCGTTCATATATGAACTCTTGCCACTTCATCCATGGAAGTTGTTTTCAATGGCCTAGCTTCAACCCACTTGGTTAAATAATCTGTGGCAACTACAATATACTTATTTTGGCGTGATGTAGTTGGAAGTGGACCTACAATGTCTATTCCCCACTTTTCAAAGGGACCAAGTGGAAGAATAGGACATAATGGAGCCGATGAAGTCTTACTGTTACCATGTGTTTGACAAATATCACATGTCTTACAATAATTATAACAATCTTTAAAAAGAGTGGGCCAGTGATAACCTGCATCCAAGATCCTTCTTGCTGTAAGTTGTCCAGAGAAGTGCCCTCCACATGTACCATTGTGGAATTCTTCTAGCAGCTCCTTTCCTTGATCACGCCCAATCGCCCTCTTCAGACGCTCCATCGTGTCCTATTCGAAATAATGCTCCATGCAGTAATAGAATATGGACGATCGGCTTGAGTAATCTTTCTCTTAGTCTTTCAGACGGGCACCATCAGAAACTTGAATTCATTCAGATAATTCCAAATATCTATGTATTCACTAGGGATTGTGTCAAGGGAGAACAATGTCGCATCGGAAAATCATCATCATCACAAGATGATCCTAAACCATCATAGGCTCGAGAGAGTGCATCTGCATTGACATGCTTCTTTCCTGGCCTATCTATAATATCAAATTCAAATTCTTGTAGCAAAATTATCCATCTTGCTATCCTCCCTGATGGGTTAGGCTTATTGACAATATATTTCAGAGCCTCGATGATCTCGTTACAACTATAAATTTTCTGCCTAAAGCAAGTAATTTCTAAACTTCTTTACAAAAAAATGATAGCCAGAGCCTCTTTTTCAGTACAAGATAGTTTACCTCAAGACCGCTCATTTGTCTGCTCCCAAAGTAAATTGGATGTTCATTCCCATTTTCATCCTTTTGGCTCAAAGTACTTCCTAGTGCGCATCCGAGGCATCAAGTGTACACAATGAATGGCTTGCTCCAACTGGATTCTTCAAAACAGTGAAGACACTGTGGCTTCCTTCAAGCTTGTCCAAAAGCTTCATGCGCCTTATTTCCCGGTTCATAAGTAACATCCTTCTTCAAGAACGGGTTAGTGGTCTGTGCAATCTTTTGAGAAATTCTTGATGAACCTTCTATAGAACCCACATGGCCTAAAAATGATCTCAACTTACTTCTATTCATAGGAAATGGTAAATCTTTGATTTTTGAAACTTTATCGTGATCAAGCACTCAATACCATCTCTCGGATACAACATGCCCTAACAAAACGCCTTTAGAACATCCAAAGACACACTTTGTAGGGTTTAGTGAGGCTTGTGCTTCATCTAACCTTTGAAATGTTGTCTCCATCTTGGTGCAGTGGTCCAACTTGCTCCCATAGATGCAAAAATCATCCGTAAATACTCGATGAAGGTCCCAATGTAGGGTTCGAACACCCTATTCATCAAACGCTGGAATGTTGCGAGCATTACACAACCCAAAAGGCATAACTCTATAAGCAAACGCTCCCAAGGAGTGGTGAACGTGGTCTTCACCGATCTTTTCGCTATACGAACTTGGTCAGAGCCGCTATATCCATCAAAGAAACTATAAGACTCGCCGCCTACTTGGCCCAAGATCCGATCTGAAAATGGAAGAGGGTAATGATCCTTCTTTGTTGCCTTATTGAGCTTCCCGTAATCAACACAAATGCGTAGCTTCCCATTCTTTTTTATTGAGATCACAATGGGAGAAACCCATTCTCAATTCTCCAAAGAAATATGAATCCCGCATCAAGCAACTTATCTATTTCTTCTTTTACAGCCTTGGAAAAATTAGGATTCATTCTATATGGCATTTGCTTTATGGGCTTAAGACCATCTACCACTCAATACAATGTTCTACCCAACTTACTTGACGGAGTTCCTTGTAATCAAAAGTGAATAGGTGTATGTACCTTCGAAAGAGCCGGAGGTAGGATTCCTTCTCACTCTCCATCACAAAGATCACCAATCTTTATTTGTTGGAGACGATCATCAACTTCTTCTTCGTATAATTTTATGGGGTCATGAGTGGTGTGATCGGGAAGGATATCCATGACCGAAACATCCACCTCACTTTCTTCATCTTCAAATGTCCACTTCACCGGTACTAGAGTAATCAGAGGATGTCCAATCATCGCTTTCATCACTAATCCATTGTGTTCGCTTTATGATGTCGAGGGATCACATTTATCTTCACCTCTCTCTACCACGTCCAAGTGTCATGAAACCTTCATTCCAAAGAGTTTCGCATGAACTCTCCTTAGCCATGGTCTTCCCAAAGCAAAGCATTGGGTACGCAAAGCATCATTTTTCATCACCCGAAAGTCTACCACACATACAACACCCATAACAGATATGCCACATTTGAAACTACACCTTCTCGGTTTAGTTTTTCCCTTATTTAATGACCTTAACATAAGTGTCAAGGGCGATCAATTTTTAAACCCAACATATTCATTACAGACTGGTCATTACATTAATCGCAGCACCTCCATCAACTAAGACATCATGAATTGAAATACCATTACATAATACCTCACCACTGGAGCATAGGATCCGCTCCGCCTCCAAAACAGGACCTCAACCTCCTTCCTTCTTCGAGCATTGAGTCCACCTCGCAACTCCCGCCTCTTCTCGAAGACATAGCCAAGAGTTGACCATATGTAATATTTGCAGCCTTTGGAGATCTTCCAAGATGGAGTATGGTCTCTTGCCCCGTGAAATCGTAAAATCCCGCACACCCAACTTTCTTCTCCTATGTTTCTTACTAGTTTCTCCTTTCATCTTCTTAGGATCATTTCCATCTTGATTATCTTTTTCTTTCTTTTTTTTGTTACAAACACATCTACTTCATTATTTCTACTCTTATCTACTACATCAAGAGAATTCACATGTGTGCTTTTCCTTTATCATTATCTCGTACTGTATGTGAAGCTCTATCTGGACAATTATACTTATAATGACCCTTTTATAACAACCATAACAAACAACTTCAGTAAATATTTTTTGGACCTCTATCTCCTCCCCGAGAACTAAATTCCTTTCCTCAAGAAGATTAATAGTTAATCGCCCATCTTTCCTAAGCAGATCTTCATACTCAGAGATGTACTAGGAGAAATATTTGTGCTCACCGGGAGTGGTCAGGATTCTGACCAAAGGTGCTGGTGTAGGCTCTACTTAACAACAATTTCTTTGGGCTCCTCTTCCATGCTTTCTTCTTGCCTTCTTGCAATCTCCTTTGCTTGTTCAATGGTAGTTGGGCGGTCATACTTCACTCGTTGTCTGATCTCTGGCTTCATCCCAAGAATGAAGTGCTTACAGAGGAGATTATCCACGCCATTCATCAACCCATCCGCTAATCCTTCCTTCCGGATCTGGGCATCGAGCTTCCTCCTTAGCTCTAGAACACGAGCATGATAATCCCTTATCTTCTCCTTCTCTCCTTGGGATAGCTTTGTGATCTCGATCATGAGATCTGCATATTTCTGTTGTTCACCAAATTCTTCAAGAAAACTTTCAGTTAATAAATCCCATGAATTTTTCACATTATCACCTAGTGTTTCAAACCACCTAAGTGTTGAACCATCCAAAAAGGTAGGAAAAATTCAGTCCATTGTTCCTCTTATAAGGCCATTACAAATACAAGATCGCTTAAACTCTTGAATGAAAGAAGAAGCATCTTCATTAGATTGAGCTGAAAAAACAGGAATCTTTCCCATTTTCAAAAGTAACCACCGTGAAATACCAACCCACAAGTACAATCAACAAGACTTATGTGCACAAATAATTGGAATTACTATAGAAATGACCACGGTAAACTATGGTAAAACTTGACTTACTGCGGTAAAAACTGATTTTACTGTGGTAAACACTATTCATAGTAAAAAGTGAAGTTACTGTGGTAAATACTATTCACGGTAAAAAGTGACTTTACTGTGATAAATACTATTCACAGCAAAAATGACTTTATCATGGTAACTACTATTCATGGTAAAAATGACTTTACCATGGTAACTACTATGCACAGTAAAAACAAGGTTATCCTCCAATTGATTTTTGACTAAGTGGGAATATCTCTCCAGAAAATCCACCAACGAGGAATGGTCCCGGCAACGGAACCAAAATGTCATCACCAATCCGGCACTATGATAATTCTTCACCAGGAACTCCTCGTGCTATGATTATTTACTAATGCACACCTTTAGTTTGGTGGATGTAACTGAAACAAAACAACAACCGAACACAAGAATACCATCGACTATGATAAGACTAATGATGACAAATCTGAAATATCAAAGTAAATTATAATATTAACATGAAATTGTTACAATCTCACCCATGAGGTACTTCAACAAGACTATGGGAGAAACTTTACAATTACACCTCTCGATGGCTTCTTCAACACACCTTTAATCGATGGCTTCCTTTCGCACACTTCCTACAATATTTCTCACTACTTCTTTCTATGCTAAATGAGGGGGTGGCCTCTATTTATAGAACTTCCAGCTTATCCATCCTATCTCTAAGATAGGATAAGAAATCCACTGACGAATCATATTCCATACCTTAACTCTTATCTCGTACATGTAAGCTTATCTCTTAAGATAAGATAAACCTTATCATTTTACATGGGTTCCACATTTTTAGACTTTTTACAAATAAAATACACAAAATATTTATGACCTCACTCCTTGTCCTTATTACCAATATAATATTTCTAATTCCTAATCATGTAGACCCTACTTCTCTAATTACCCAAACTTTGACATTTTAACATTACCGACCACTTACGACAAATATTTACTTTTACAACATTCCTATCACATGTCTCGTCTATATTTTCCATGAACCACTTGCGTTTGAAGCTCATTCACAAAAATCAAGTTGTCTCTATCAAGTGTGTTCCATCATCCACTCCATGGTCACAACCTTCTCTTGAGGTTTCCATTGCATCACCTAGAGCATCTACTTCCCCATGACCTATCGAACCTAAAGCACAATCTACTCCTAGTTACTTGTAAAAAGCTCACTGACCTACGCAATCTCATTGCTCTACTAGTCTAGTAGATAAGTCCGGGTTCATTACTATGACACGTCCTTCATCCAAAAATATTTCACCACCTCATTTTGCTTCACATAAGTTTCCATCACCTCCGCACTCTGCCTTACACATGTGTTCATCACCTCCACACTCTCCTTCACATAGGCATTCATCACGTCCACATTTTTTCTCATGAAGGCACCCATTGCCTCCGCCATATAATCATCACTCATATACATACATGCTCCATTCCCATGCACAATTTCTATCTCATGCACCACCATTCTTCAAGCATGATCACACACCTTCATCTCAGCCAACATCGAGTTGAGGGCCCTCATTTTTTACTTTCATCAGATAGTGCACTCACCATCACATGCTCAGGGGGCATCACACTTATTTTTCTCCCCTCTAATATCAACAAGTTTCTCCTCACCTCACATATAGTCTATCACATATGTTGTGTATATCTTAATACACAAACATATCATCATTTCTCTATGACACACTCTTTTGCTTTGGTTCACACTTGACTGTTGAGGGCATCCTATACACATGAACCTCACACACAACACATAACACACTACATACTACACATCACATTACACACTTTGCATCTCACATATTCATCTCATTTTCAGAACATCAACTCTAAACATTCATGATATATCTTTTTGACATCTACTTTTACACATTGCGGTCATTACCCTATGACACACTCTAGTTCCACAGTCCATACTCATCGATGAGGGTATACATCTCAAATGGACCTCACCACACTCACATGTTCAATCACTCACTCACTCACACACTCTACGCTTTGCACTTTGACGATCATATCTTTCTAATACACACAATTCAAACCATTTCCGATGATGCACTCTTGTTTATGGTTCATTCTTGACTGTTGAGGGGGCATAAATAAATTAACCTCATTGCATACATACACATCCACTTGGGGGGCACACTACTCCTATCACTTTGCATTCCATTCCATCTCATCCATAACATATTGCATATCTTGGTTGCATTTAGTCTTTCTTACATTTACTTGTTACATGCACATCTTATTACACATGCTAGATAGATATCTTTTATGTCATTATCTTTATCATAGAAACATGTGTGTTTACTTTCTTTCTAAGTTTGTGATCACATATTATAAAGACCTATTACATGAAACATGGATGTTTTACGTAGTACCTATTACCTATAATCCCACAACGGCTCTTGAGGGCATCCACTTTCATACATTATAGGTGTTATTGTTTCATTTTATTTCATAGCACATTACTATTATCACAAAAATTAGAACCCGAGATTTGGCTATGTAGATATCTACTTTTTACTAACATGGGACCATCTCCAAGTGTGGGACGTGCATCTTGAGATGGACCTCGGAGAAGGCCGACTTCCTCTACCTAAATCTAATTCACTAAAATAGAATTTATCCTAGTGTAATCTAATGTTATAGAAGCAATAAAATAACCAAATAAATGAAGTAATAAAATGATGGAATATACCCAAGCAAACTAAGCTAGAAAATATGAAACCCTAATGTGCAAGAAGGGTTACGAAAAGCCTTATCCGATTCGCGCAGATGTCAAGAGATTGTGTCGCAAAGTGTAGACTAGGTGAACAAGAGGAGGAAACAAATACATAAAATCCTAAGAAACCATAGATCTCAGGTATCGACTAGACTAGGGTGACCTGGAAAGGGCTATGAGCACTCGTGGGTGCCCTGGTATGAGATTTGGGCACATTGGTCTACAGAAATGGCTGAAAAACCTCTTCTGAGGTATCTCTAGATGTTCACATGTGTTTTCTTCCCATTGCACTAATGTCGGTGAACTGTGTCAGATGTCCCTATGAAGAGGAGATGGAAGAATCACCTATAAAACCCCATATAACAATCATCAAAACCCTAAAAAATAAAGATGCATATGAAAGGGTTGGATTGTCCTCAGCTGCCAAATTAAGGGACTTATCATCTTTGAGCACTCGCACTACATCTCATACCCAATGTAGTCCTAGTTTTGTGTGTGTAATTGTGACCTAGGTTTCTCTTGTGTTAGTCATACTTTGTGAAGTAATGATCCAATAACTAGATGTACAATATAGTAAATGTGTGCACGACAATAATAGACTCCCCTCCTATGAAGTGTGATGCAAATGAACCAACCTTGTATACCTTTTGATGGAGAGCTAGATGAATGCAAATGTAGTTTTAGATTCCTTTGATGGATGCAACTCTAGATGGTGATAGTAGATGTTTAGTGCTTGGTCCCTCATTATAGTCTCATAACTTTATATTTATATGGTTCTCTTGTTCTAATTTCGTAATTAACCCCGAAAAGGCCGACCAACAAAAAGATAGAAATCTCAAACAAATAGAAAGTTCCCAAAAGGTGAGAGTAAAGTGCAAATAGGTGTAGGGCACCATAGAGAGGGCCGAGGTGCTTGAGGCACCCCAATTCGGTTTGGGCGCCCTAGTGGGAATAGGAAAAACATAGAATGAAAATATAGATTGGGTAAGTACAGGTGTAAGACCAAAAATATGGTAATAAGTAGTGTAAAAATGGCCAAAGACATGGGTTAATTATTACTCTTTCCACTTAAGAACCATATGAATAGTAGCATGAGGCCAAGACTAAATATTTACCCAAAGTGTCTAATTTAGTGACTACATTTTCCCCACTTTATGTTGGTGAGCAGAAAACTCGCTAACATAAAGTAAATAGAGATGTGTACCTGATATCCATGTAGAGTGATGTATAATGCATACCAAAGTACTAGACAAAGCATGGAGTAATAAAAACATGGAGCTTTGAGATTAAAGATATAAAAGTGTAAAAAGTGATGAAAGTGAACCTAGGGTGAAAACGCGTGTGTAGATGCTAATGTGTGTAGTGTACCTGCATGGTTAGTATCATGTGTGTGATGTACCCATCATGTGTGCATTGTTTTTGAATGCTTTCTTCCCATACAGACGGACACGTAAAAGGAGAAGACGATCAAGTAGTCAAATATGCATGTATATATGTAAAAATTATGTGTAAAGACACATGTATATAGTAAAAAGACTAAAATGAAAGTATGAAAATGAAAAAGGAACATGTGCACCTGATCCGTGATGAGAAAAAGGGTGTAAAAAGGATATCCTATAACTATCGGTGAAGTGTGAGTTTTTGGGCGATCTCACACCACCGTGGTGAAGAAGTGTAGGGAGAAAGTTGTGTTATTTTCTAACCTGTAACTGCTTCCCTGAGAATATGAAGAGATATCTGTACTGCCTAGTTTTTTGGGTGATTTGATGCCACTAGCTGAAGTAGTGTAGGGAGAAATTCTATTGTATCCTTCAACCTATAACTACTCCCCAAAATGCTAAGGACAATATGTCCTATAAAATCCGTTGTGTATTGGAGTTTTATAGAATGGTCGATCCCACTCACTGTATAACCCACTATGTCAAGGAAGGAAAATTGAAAAACTAAAGTGTATCAGTACTGTGTTATGTAGTGTGTATAAACCCAAATGATTCCCCCCTCTTTGAAGGCGTATGCGACGTCGCGGATAGGAGGATGCGGCCCCAAAAGAGGACTGGCCATGTAAAATGTGCCTGTAGGGGAAGGGAATATGCTTAGTAGAAACTAAGGCACACGCAAACAAGTGGATAGGAAAACAAGTGTTAGTACAAACATGCATGTAGAAGACAAGTGAAAGTTACACAAACAATGTGTAAGCTAGAATGCAAGTAAACATGCAAGAAGCCAAACATAGACCGCGAAAAGTGGGTTGTAAACATGGGACATCACTCATGATGTCATAATACACTCAAGGCCATAGTGGCCATAAAAAAACAAACATGTGTGCACACCAAACAAAGGGAAAGGCCCACATATAATAGAAAACAAAAAATAATCACGAGAAAACAAATAGACAACCATGGTAACAAGTTATCTTGCAAAACAAATGTTGCACATGAAGCACCCATTAGTATGTTAGAAAGATAACCCATATGTCAAAAGTGTGTATAACCAATAAAGTAGTGTGTTATGAAACAAAATGAAATAATAACACATGTAGTGTACGAATGTGGATTCCCCTAGTAGCCGATGTGGACTAGTTGATCCATAGGGATCCAAAATGACTCTACTTTATCAAATTAGCCAACACGAAGAAGAAAAAATATACACAGAGGTTATGTCTGTTTAGTGACAGGACCGCCGCCCTGTGTAGGGTGGCGGTTACAGAACCGCCACCCCACTAGGGTGGCGATCTGGGATCGCTTGGATCGTCGATGCGTTGGGTGGTGGTCCTGGCTCTTGCGGATAGAAAATAAAATATGACACGAACAGTCCCAGAATTCCAAAGGGTGTCCATGTCTCTTCTTCTGCATGAATTTTCCCATTCTCCAGTGCATGGGAGAACATGAGAAAGACTATAAATTCATGTTATGGAAGATAATAAAGCCATCGAAGCATGAATTAATTGAGTAAGAAACTCTTAGTGTTGGAATTGTGATTTGTAGAAGAAAGGAGTAATTGAGACAAAGCAAGCAAGTAATTAGGAGGAGGAAGTGCGAGATATTATCTACTTTCTTTCATACTTATTGTAATTTATGTACTTATTATTGAATTGACCAATAAAATTGGGAAGAAAGAGCAATTGCCCTTCCGAATTGTTTTCCTCCTATGGAGGTTTTCTAGGATAAAATTGTTGGTGTATGAGTCTATATTCTTTCCTTTTCTACAAATTGTTGATTCTAAGCACAAGTATAATTCATTCACTAGCTATCTCTGTTATTTTCTAATAAAAAGTAGGAACAACAATGATTAATTGTGATTCTGTGGATAATTCCAAAGTTCAAGAGTTTACGAGATCATTTTGGTATCGAGCTAACACGTATCCAAGACTGTGGTATTTGTTCTTGGATTTATACGAAAGTGTGAGATCTAAATGCAAAGAGGCTTTACCTTGCGATCCAGAAATTCTATAAAGAAGTGGAAAAAGAGAATTCGGGGACAAATGGAGGAAGAGAACTTGGTCCGTAGAATCAACATGTTGGAGACCATGATGGATAAGATGTTTAGAAGGAAAGAAGAGCTTTCGATTTACGAAAGAAGACAACTTGTCAAACAAGACTCCGTGGACTCGGTGGTTCGGGGCTTAGCTGAAATTTTGGCATAGGAAGGAGCCACCATGAGGAAATTTATAGGGAAGATCATGAATAAGAGACTTCTAACACAAGAGAAAAGGTAAAATCCAATCATACTCCTTTTAAATTTGAAACAAAAGTTGATATTAAAAGCTTTGAAGGACAAGTAGATGCAAAGTTGTTTGATAAATGGTTAAAATAGTTAGAAGTCTACTTTAGTGTCCATAATGTCATTGAGGCACAGAGGATCACCGTTACATGTCTCAAGATGGAGGGACATGCTCTGGTTTGGTGGGAAACCAATCTAGCCACTTGTGAAAAGAAGAAGCGTCCTATTGTGAAATCTTGGCAAGAATTTAAAGAATTACTTAGAGCTAACTTCTATCCTATTGGCCATAAGACTAACCAAATGATTAAATGGCAAAGTATTTTGGACAAGGTAGAGGTCAAAGTGTGCATGACTATATCCTACGAAGTTTCGGAGGCAAGCCATGTTGCTTAACATGGACTTGGAGGATGAGGATATTCTAACCAAGTACTTGGGAGGACTTCACACTCACCTTCGAAGAAAATTCATCTCCACAAAGCCCAAAGATCTCAATGAAGCATGCATACGGAGCGTACTACATAGATGATGAAAAGAAGCAAGGAGAAGCAGAACCAAGGGTAAAGCAATCAACAAATCAGCTAGAAGAAAGAGTTTGGGCAAACAAGTAACAAGGGTAAGTGGAAAGGGAAAGGTAAACAAGCTGCCACTACTTTGAATACTTGTAAAGATCCTAAGAATTTTTGCAAGAACTATGATATCAATGGTCATACTGACGCTACATGTTGGAAGTTACATCCGGAGTTGCATCCGAAGAACCGAACCAAGGACTCAAAGAAGTCCATGACAGCTATGAAAATAGAAGGGGAGGTGGAAATCAAAGATGACTCTGATGTAGATGAGAGGCTTGGATGCACGGCCACCAACATGGACAGCCAGGAAGAGGAGATGAGTAGACTATTCTAGATCAAAATCTAGATCAAGATAACTAAGGTAAATGCTTTGGTTGATACCGGTTCTCAGTCTAACTTGATTTCTAAAGCAGTTGTAAAGAAGCTTGGTCTTGAGACTTACGAGCATCCACACCCTTATCCTTTTGGTTGGGTGAAGAAGGGTGTTGAAATTCAGGTAACAAGAAGATGTAAGGTAAATTTTGTGATAAATTCCCAATATATTGATGTTTTGAAGGCATGACGTTATTCCACTTGATGCTTTTGATGTTGTATTCGGGAGTCCTTACTTGTATATTTGGGATGCTATATTTATGAGGAGGAAAACCAAGATCTGAGATGGGTCAAGGATGGGATCAACTATAACATCCGAGCACACTAGCATAAGACATAGGTTACTTATGGTAAGTGCTAAAAAAGCAAAATGACTTATTCAGGAAAATCATAATCAGTTTTGTTTACTTTTATTCAAGGATAAACAAGATGTGGTAGAAGTTGTAGAGAGATTTCTAACATGTAGGAAGTCATGATTTGGATAGTATTATTCAGTCTTTTTAGGAAGTATTTCAAGCTCCTAACGAGTTACCACCAAAAGCAGAAAGTAGAGCATGAGATTGGCTATTATCATAATCCCATCTACTAAACACCGGGTTGTATAGCAATCTTTGCTCGAGAGTTCTCAAGTAAAGAAACAACTCTAGGAACTACTAGACCAAGGGGTGATACGTCTAAGCACCTCACCATGTGGTTCACCTATTGGGATGGTGCCAAAGAAGGATGGTTCTTGGAGAATGTGCATTGACTACTGTGTTTGAACAAGATCACTATAAAGAACAGATATCCACTTCCCGCGCATAGATGATCTCTTGGAAGCACTTCAACATGCCAAATTTTCATGAAGTTGGATCTCAAGTCGAGGTTATCACCAAGTCAGAATGAAGGAGGAGGATATATGGAAGAC
This sequence comes from Taxus wallichiana var. yunnanensis, assembly GCA_018340775.1. Lineage (NCBI taxonomy): Eukaryota > Viridiplantae > Streptophyta > Pinopsida > Cupressales > Taxaceae > Taxus > Taxus wallichiana. Next base: position 825,965,414 of record CM031235.1, on the reverse strand, counting down.
TGCCTTCAAGACAAAACATGGTTTGTATGAATGGTTAGTACTTCCTTTTCGGTTTGCAATGCACTACAAATGGATGGAGTTCCTTCAACAATTCCATCGGTGATTAAATACAAGAAGGGTAGTACAAAATTGGTGGTAGCTATGTTGTCAGGCCACCCACGGGAGAATTTCTCTGTTTGGCTATATCTCTCGATCAATCCCTTCACGAAGGAAGCTTATGGAGAGGCATATATTTAGGACAAAGACTTTGGTGTGACATTTCGTAGTTCGGTCCCAAGGGGATGAAAGGACAAAGATTGAAGATTGTTATCTCAAAGACGGGCTGTCCTACCGATGGGGGAAGCTTTGCGTGCCAAAAGAAGAGTGAATTCTATTGATGAGGGAATCACATACCTCAAAAGTAGTGGGACATTTCGGTGTTGGTAAGACCCTAGCCCACTTGAAAAGGTACGTGTATTAGCCCAATATGGAAGAAGAAGTATCAAAATTTATACGGGGGATGTAAAATTTGTTGTACTAGCATGAGGCTAAGACTAGGAAGGAAGGTTTGTATATGCCTTTGCCAGGTACCTACTCATCCGTGGGAGGACATATCTATGGATTTTTAGGAGCATTACCTATGTCTAAAGATGGCCATGACTATATATATGTTGTTGTCAATAGATTTAGTCGGATGTGTATTCTTATGGAATGTAAAAAGATAGTAAAAGCACATGAGGCAACAGATATTTTCTTTGCTAATGTATGGGTGCATTTTGGTTTGCCAAAGTCTATTGTTTCTGACAGGGATTCCAAGTTCTTGGGGAATTTTTGGACTACTTTATGGGACAAGATGGATCTAGGTTACGGAAGAGCAAAGCTTTCCATCCACAGACAGATGGACAAATAGAGGTGGTAAATAGGACTTTCTTACTGATTGATCATAGGGTATAACAACAAATACCCAAGCACTTGGGATGATTCCTTAGCCTACATTCAACATTCATATAACCGGCAAAGCACACACATCCACTATGCGATCACCGTTTGAAGCATGCTTGGGATATCTACCTACAAATCCGTTGGACATAATAGTTGGACAAGTAGGATGAGAAGGATACACAAGACACAAAGGTGACTAGAGAAAACAAATTTATTAAGAGGATCCGACAAATCCTTTGTTCCGATCCTCGTCGGGGATCCTCGTGTTCGAACGTTGCAAAATCCCTTCCGGGAAATTTTGGTTTTCCGAACTTAGTCATTTTTGGTCTTTTGGCCGGGCGCATAGAATGACTATGCAACATCAACTTTTGATGCGCCCCCTTTAAAGCCTTTCGCGCATCCTTTCTTGTGTCAAGAGTCATTTTGATGCGCCTCTATGTTGAGGCTTTCTGCGCAAGGCGCAAGGCGCATGCGCCTTCCTCGCATATCTTTTGTCGCCTTCTTTGTGCAACAAAGGTGCACATACTTTTTTTTAACACCTCTTTTTCGGTGTGCCAAAGCGCACATATCTTCATGTTGACAGTCTTTCGGCGCCAAAGGGCGCATGCTTTCTCATGTCGACATCTCATTTGGTGCGCCCCTTTAGAAATTTGGTGGCGCATTTATTACTGCCTCGCCTATATATAGGTGCGTCTGCGCTGTCATTGTCACCGGAGCAATCACGTGACTATTTTCATTATTTTCTCGACCCGCCGCCGCACGCACTCCTTGTCACTTTCGATTACGTTGTGGACCCGTTCTCACGCTTTTTCATCGTTTATATCTGGGTAAGTGGCCTTCTGCCCTTCGTGCGTTTTGTTTTGTGGTTTTTGGCTGTTTGTGGGTGTGTTTTGGATTGAAAAGAAAGATAAAATTCATCAATTTGCTTCCTTCCCCCGCTGTCTTTCCACATTTCCTCCTCTTTCCAGATCTGCTGGCAGAGGAAGCTCATCCTAAAAATAATAGCTTGAACCCCTTTTGGTATAGCACCTCTTCATATCCCACAATGAAACTTGCAAAGAGAGCTAGCCATATGTGGAAACCCCTCTGAGAAAAACTGAACCTAAAAGAAAAAGGAAAACTGTATTTTCCTTTGGCGCATTGGCATTCCATGCAAAGATCAAAAATGGGCACGCGCCTCGCGCACCTGTCGCCCTGTTACACAAAGAGCAGCCGCGCCAATGGCGCGCATTCCCTGCCTGCTTCATCATAAAAAGGTGCACCTCATGGCGCACTTCCCTCGCATGCTGCAAATGCTTCCCATGCGCCCCTTGGCGCATCAAACTTGGATGCAACATAAAGATTTCCTGCGCCCTTTTGGCACACCCAGCATCCATGTAACAGTCTCTTTCTATGCGCCAAATGCAAAGCTATACAAGGCGCAGGCGCGTCCCTCATCGCAGCATTGTGTCATGCGGACCCTCCATGCGCCGCGCCAGTTCCCTTAAGCGCGCAAAATGCACATGTTACATAAACCCTATATGCGCCCTTTGGCGCACCGATGTTCCGTGCAACACAAAGTTTTCATGCGCCTTTTACAAAATACATCCATATGGCGCGAGCGCACTTGTCCTTACAGCAACACAGAATGCATCCTGCAGTGTCTGCGCGCCATGCGCCCTTTGGCGCTGATTTAACCCTTGCAACAGTCTTTTCCTGTGCGCCTTACCTATTTAGCTCTGCAAACTGCAATATCCATGCGCCATGCGCCCGAGGCCTTTAAATTGCTAACTCTTTCTTCTATCAAGCATTTCAATGGAAAATCAAGCAGCTGACACGGCTTTCTTCGATTGGGTTTCACGTCTTATTCTTGCAGATCAGCAATTAAGCTCAGAAGAACATATGTCAACATCAAGCAAGAGACCCACCAAATCCAAAGGCAAGGCCAAGCTTACAGAGGAAGAAATGAAATATAAGTATCAGAGGGTCAGAATGCCCGACTCCCAGGCCGAGTGTGACCTGGACATCAGAGACTCAGAGTTGGGTCATATTGATTTGGAGGATTTTTGGGTCAGGACTCAGAAGGTCACAAGAAGTCCATGGATGGACAAGTTGATAGGCAGTGCCCTGCACTTCGCTGGAGGAATCCCAGTCAGCGCCGTGAATAATGAGTTTATGATGGTGGTTGCCCGGTGTTACAACAAAGACACAAGATGTGTCGTGAATAAGAAGGGCGAGGTCGTAATCAACCTCACTGCCCGCCACTTTGAGATAATACTCGGCATTCCTCATCACCGGCACTTTGTGGCCGTTAGCCAAGATGACTGCATCAAGGCATGGGACGACAATGAAGATCAGTGCATGCAGCTGATGAACGAGGTCTATCTCAAGAACAAAAAGGTGGTGACCCGTTGGCCACAAATCATTCACCGCAGTGATTTTTCAGAGGAGCTCAGTGACACCATCACGTTCCTGAGCAGGGTGTTTGGGCTTCCTGACGCCCACTTTTTCCATAAATGGATGCTGCGGTACTTAGAGACTATGAACAAGAATGTGCCCGATCAACGCTTTTGCTGGGTAGAAATAATAAGCAGCACAATCTCTGAGCAGCTACAACAATTTAATACAACTGGGAGATTCTATATGAATTCCTATGTTGTTTACGCTGCAGCTTCAGAAAGGGACTACCCAGCCCTGATGCGGAGTGGGGTTTGGCCCCAGGTCAAAATTTATGAATACTATCCAGAATTGAAGCTGGAAAATAGCATCCCTCAATTTACAAAGATCAACGATGCATTTTTCTACTTCATCATCTGCCTGTTGAGGCCAAATATGACTTACGGTCGCACGACCAAGAGCATAGTGACAGCCACTGAGAAATGGGGGGCCCTGTTCACCCAATTCCCCACATTCACCTATCTGAGGGCAGCTAACTTCTTGGGAGAGCCAACTAGATTGCCAAGGTATGCTGGACCGAAGTTGATTCTGCTGGAGCTGTCAAGACAGCTAGTCACTTATCATGAAAAGTGCCAAAAAAGAAAGAAGGGTGGGACTCCTTTCCCCCTCACAGTGGGTAGATATACATGTCTAACTCACCACAAGGCAAAAGACATGTTTGCAGAGCTGGAGCTGCTCAATCTGAAACATGACTTCCCAGCAAGGCCTACCTTCGACCCGAGAAATTGTCTTCCTAGGGCCAAGCTCGATCCAATCCACATCCCTCAGATCGAGGATATTTACATTGACCTATATCATGAGGTGGAGCTTAGGAGGAAGGACCATTCTCGGTTGGCATTGGCAGAAATCATCCAATATGGGGTAGCCATCGTCCCCAAAGGCTTCCAAACTACCGAGGAGGAAGTAGATCAAGTATATCTTGATACAGGTGGGGACGATTGGCCTTTTGCGGCAATTGATAGAACCAAAGCTCCTCAAACAATTGAGGAAAGGGTCAAGGAAACTCTGCGCAGAACAGAGCATTGGTGCCGAATGAACGGGCTCATCTACCTCGGAGTCGATTTCACAACCTCTCCGTTGGGTAACGCACCTCCTAGATCAAAACAGCAGCCTAAAGGCAAAGGAAAAGGCAAAGAGGGTGAATCCAGCACCACTCAAGAGGAAGCTCCTGAAAGTCCTCCTTCCGCTGCACCAGAACAAGTTGTAACTCTGGCTTCTCCAGAGAAAGAAGCAGAAGAGGATGTTCCAATAGGCCCATCCACTCAGGATGTCAGCACTGCTACAACAATTGAGGTCCCTTCTGTCCCTTCTTCTTCTCCTCCTTCCCCTCCTCGAGTGACTCAAGCGACCATTCCTTTGGTCGTGTCCTCTCCCCCTTCTTCTACTGTTCCTCCCGCTTCTTCGTCCATCTTCTCTTCTCTCGCGGACTCGTCCCCTCCATTTCTTCCTCATCTCGAGCTCCCTTCCCTTCCTATGTCTTCCTCTCCTGCAGTATCTGTTCCTCCCGTGAGCACTTCTTCGGCCTCCCTCTCGATGCCGCCTCCAAGTGTCTCCACGTTTTTCCCTTCTACTACTGCAGCTGCCCCCTTCTCTGTTTCTGGCCCTTCTCCCATAAGTCCAGCCTGGATCTCCCAGCACTTAAGTCAGCAGAAAAGGAAAGTTCCCATCGCTCCGATGGACTTTTCCGTAATCCCGTCCAAAGGGGCAAAGAGACAGAAGCCTGTCACACGCTTCTCTCAGAGTGCTTCGGGAGAAAGGGTGATGGAGATCGCATACCCTAATCCCCTCAAGGATAAAAAGGATCTGTCTCCGACAGATTATACAGTGACTCAAGTCACAATGGGTACATCTTCTGAGAGCCTTCAAGGAGAAGCCTTATCTGCAGTTGACGCCCTCTGCAAGAAGCTTCAAGAAACAAAAGAAGAGAAAAGGCTATCAAAGAGCAAAACAAACATCTCGCTCCAAGCCTTACGTAAGATGGCAAGTGCACTCCCACAATCGCCGCCGAGACTCCCGAGCCTCTCGAGCCAGATAAAATTAATGAATATGCAAAGATCGGCGAGGTGGCATGGCAGCTTCCGCATTGAGGAGCCAGATCCTCAAAGACAAGTGGAAAAGTGATCGCCAAGTTCTCTCGACTTATTCGAACATCAACAAGTGAATAAAGAGCTCCAAGCACTAAGCAGACCCATATCGAAGAGCTGGACCATGCTAGGTCAGCAAAGATGAGACCTTTCAACAAATGTTCGACTGCTCACCAAAGATCCGGTCAAGTTCGGTGTCTTCGGTCATCCTGCAGCCCTCAACAAAGTCATTTCCACTCTAGACTACCGGATGGATCAACCGGAGTTTGTCCTGAAAAGATCGATAAGGTAAAGGAGGAAGCCCTGACGCGATGCACCAAATGGAACAAATCGTTCTCAACATGTCTCCGTGGTGCTTACTCCTTCCTTTCGCCTTAAGAAAAGTCGATGAAACCATCCAGATCTTTAAAGAGATCGTTTCACGAGGGTCGGGGCCAGAGGTCACTTTTGACGCAGAGTCCATCAATAACCTGCTGGCCTGTCGGGATTTCATCGGGTTCCTCATAGAAGCTGAAAAAGAATATTCCAAACTCCCAGAGAAGCTCATAGACGAGCGGGAGACTTGCGAGGCGATCAGTGAGTGAGCGACACAAGGATCCTTCCCAGGATCAACTAGGGCCCATGATCAGCAAGTTCATGGAATACCGCGCTCAATTCCACATCTCGTCACCTAAGCAGCAGAAGAAGCAGGCTACTCCCTTTCGGCCGCAGGATGACGATGATGAATAGTGGCTTCTTCTTCTTCTTCTTCTCTCTCTCTTCTTCGACTTTCTTTTGTGAATATCTAAAGTATGTTGGCACAAATGATGACATCATCCATGTTGCACCATGGGATGATGTCATCCATCAAGTTGTCAAAAGTCAACATGACTTTGAGATATTTTGTAAATATCTTTGTAAATAGGTGGTTGGCTCCTTTTTGCCTTCTTTTCTCTCCTTCTTCTATAAATACCCCAATACTTGTTGTATTGTGGATGAGTGAATATCTTTCAGATGAAAAATAGAAGTGAGGAGAAAAGACTTTGAGCTTTTTGTAACAGAAAGAATTATTAATACAATATTTAGACTTTGTGCTGAATACATGTGTTATTTGCATCGATCTTTCTTACGTTAGATCTGTGTGTTTGTTCTGTTGAATTTACTTCTGTTTTATTGTCATTTATTCATCAAGATTGCTTTTGCTCGCTTATGTAAGTAGGTTTGGCTCATTTACTACCAATCCCAAAACATAAACCTCCGACCTTTTCGCTTTGGAATTCATTTCTTTTCTTCCTTCGGACTTGCTCTTCCTTCATCCTCTCTTTCATTCCTTTCTTTTCGCAGTTGGAAACACCCTACTGGGATGAGATCCCAAACCCCCGAAGGTAGAATATTGTGAGACTTGCACAGATTCCTGCTGGTAGAATAGCAATAAACCAGTTTCGCTTTGCTGACTCAAAGAGGGGCTATGCCCTGCACACTGTTGGCTCGTTTATCCATAGATCTGCCAAGCGACAGATTTTCAGACCAACAGTTTTTGGCGACTCCACTGGGGATCGAACAGATCTATCAGATCTATGATGGTGGTAGGATAGAAAATCGAGAAAATCAGAAAAATCACCGCCTGTTTGCAAACTTGAACTTTTTGTTAAAAATCTAAAATTTTGCAAAAGTGCTCCAAATTGAAAATTTTCTTCTGAGATCCATAGATCTGGCCTAGTTGGAGATCTTTAGTTCACTGAGTTTTTATAAAAATCTGTATTTTGCCGTAGATCTAAGTTTTTGACTGTTTACCAAAATTTTCAAACTCTTTGAAAAAGTCAAATTTAGATCCGAAAATCAGCTTGCTAATCTTCACTATCATTTTATCCTCGCTGTTATTTGTCATTAACCGCAATCGGTTTTTAAAGAGGATAGTTTTTAAATATTTAGAAAAGTACATGCTGCTGGTTTTTGTCAGAAAAGCTAGAAAATCAGCAAGTACAACCAAAAATAAATTTTAAATCTGCACCACAGTGTTCCAGATCTGGAAGGTACGCTGGCAGGTGAGCCATTTACGTGTGGTAGGAGCTCATGGAGAAGTCGATCCTACTTTCGATCGGCTTCAAAGGCACAATTTCAGTGTAGCACCGACGCGCTTTTCATCACTAAGTTCATTGATCGGTCAACCAGAAGCGCCTCACCCCCACGTAAGAGCCGGTTTTCACAAGGAGCCTCTACATCCCTTTGCAGTGCTTTATTGCTCAGTGGAACCGCACTCCCAGCCCGCGTTCTTTTTCCAGCTGTCCAGATGGCGGTGCCATGGGGAAATGCTATGGGTCCTCTCGCATTACCACATCCTGTTCACGCGCTCCCTCACGGAAACCGAAAGAATTTTCCCAAATTCGATGGGAGTGGAAACCAAAGCACGGATTCACACATATCTGCATTCATCATGTCATGCAGTATCTTGGATGTAACTCATGAGGATGTGTCGGTTCACCTTTTTCTGGAAACTCTACAAGGACCTCGCACTCGAATGGTTTCAAAGATTTGCCTACCGGATCTATTACCAGTTGGGCCACTCATGGATGCTTTTCAAGACAGGTACAAGCCTTCGAAGATGCATTTGCATTATTATCACAGCATCACTCACCAAGAAGGAGGCCAATGAGACCATGTGTGATTTTATCGCCAGGTTCAATGCATTAATCAACCGTGTCCCTGTCGCCATGCTTCCAACACCAGAAAATCAGAAGTGTTTCTTCGTGAACGCTATGAGCTCGAAAGTAAGTTTCTTGCTCCTGCAAGAACAAGTGGCTACCTTGATTCTCGCCCAGGCCGCTGCCATCCGAATTGAAGATAATTTGATAATATCTGGCGAATTGAAAAGGGAATCCTCCAAGCCTAAATCTTCGGGCCCTTCTCCCACTACTTCGTCTGATCCGGCCTTTCAAAAGATGGCGAACGACTTGCTTGCATTAAAGAAGCAGTTGGCCCAAGCTTCTCCCAGTTCCTCATACCGGGATATTCCATGGAGGAACTTCGTTTCCAACAATGTTCCTCAAAGGCCGCGCTTACCCGCAACTGCTCCACGGTTGGCGCTTGAGGCTCCTCCGGTCAACGCTCTAGCCGAAATTGAAGAAGAAGAACAAGATTATGAAGAACCTTCGTCTCAAGGCGAAGATGATCAAGATGTCGGTGAACCGACTGGCGACTCTACTATCGGATATATGGAATTTGATGAGGAAGAATCTGATGAAGAAGAGGGTACCCAGGGCTATGCGAGCGGACAATCATATGTTGTTTTTACCCGCTCGCAAGGAAAAGAAGCAGAGGTCGCTGCCCATGTGCAGAAGGAGAAGGTCATGTCAAACGCGCCTCCAACCATTGCTAAAAGAGGTAATCCTCTTCCTACTCAGCTCCCTGTTAAGTCTTTTACAAGGAAATCTTTTCCCCCCATCTCTCCTCCAAATCAGCCCTCTCATATTCCTATCAAGACCAGTAATCCTACTCCACCATCACGAAGTGAGGGACTCATTCCTTCACCAACGCAACCCTTGGCCGCATTTGATATCATAGATCACGCTAAAAAGACCAAGATCCAAATGTCTGAAGCCGAGTACCTTCAGTCAAATCCCGAACAACTTGTAAGATTGACTAAGTATATTCAAAGTCAAGCTGTTATATCTAATCAGGTTTCCCCAAAAGGAATCCTTTCCACTCCTCCTGAATCCCACATAAATGTTGCTTCAACATCTGCATCAGGCAAGATAGAACCTTTCTATCTCTCCCTCCTAATCAATGGTCACAAGTTGAGTAACTGCATAATTGATTCCGAGCTTCTGATAACGTCATGCCGGCAAAAGTCACCCATGCTTTGGGCCTCACCCTTACCAAGCCTTTTGGCAGATGTTATTCCTTGGAAACCAAGTAGGTTCCGTTGATTGGTCAAATCAAAGACGCGCAATTTGCATTTGCGGCATTCCCAGAGAAAAGAGTAAAGATGACCATCCTCGTTGCCGACATTCCAGCAGCCTACGGAATTTTGCTGGGGAGAAGCTTTTGCAGCGAAGTTGGTGGAGAGATTCATATGGACTGGTCTAAGGCTAGAATCCCCGTCAAAGGTGTAATGCAGACATTGGAGCCGGAATCACAAAAGAAGTACTTGGTCACTAACTCTGAGGACCCCAAAGCTCAAATCCTTTTTGAATCATCAGTGATGGGGAACTATTTCTTGTCTACCGAGTCCGACAAAATGGTTGTTTCTCATTCAAGAAGAAGATCTTAATAAGATCTCGGACTTTCAGCAGCTTTGATGGAAGTGGCTGCGCAACCAAAGTGGATGTGGTGCCGAGCCGTGCTAATATCTCCCGAAGAGGAGATTATTCCTCTCTCTTTCAAGTTGCAGTTTTTTAATACGAATAACACCGCTGAGTATGAATCTTTGTTACTCGGCATGCAGGCAGCAAGAGAGAGAGGGATCAAAAATCTGAAAGTGCAAGGTGATGCAGAGCTAGTTGTGAATCAAGTTAAAAGGATTTACCAAGTGAAGAATGAAAGGCTCAGGCATTACCGTAATGCAGTATGGGACAACATTGAAGAGTTTGATGCTTTTTCAATTGAATCCATTCCAAGAACTCAAAATGACATGGCCGATTCATGGCTGTTTCAAAGATCCCTCATGCTCCTCACCTGTGTTTGAAAACAAAAAAATACACCATTGAGGTGGTTTTCCGCCCGAGCGTGCCAGACAATTCTCAACATTGGCAAGTATTCAACGATGACAATCAACTCATTGCCTTTCTAGAGAAGGCGGAAAATTTTAAAGAATTGCATTTTGAAGGATCCACTTCTATGTGCCGCGAATCAGTCACCGATCAAGACGATGAATCCGAAGGGAACGACGGCATATGTCAGCTCAAAGGAAATAAAATTCCAAAGGGCCTGGTTTCTCTGGAGCGGTTGTTCGACAGGCATGATCGTTTTGTGAAAAAGAAGAGGCGAGATGATCCTGACTCATCCCCAGAAACCGAACCGGTCAATTTAGGTTCGGTAGAACATCCGCAATTTGTGAACATTGGAAAATGTTGCACGCCTGAAGAGAAGCGGAAGTTTGTCAAATTGCTGAAGAAATACATGGATGTATTGGCATGGTCCTACGCCGATCTAAAGTCTTTTAAGCCAAAGGACGTCCAGCATGACATCCCGTTGAAAGAAGATGTCAAAGCCTTTCGCCAGAAGCAGAGGCATTATAATCCTAAGATCTCAGGCACTATCCAGGCTGAAATTCAGAAAATGCTGGATGCGAGAATCATTTTTCCTATCCATCACAGTACTTGGGTAGCAAATATTGTGCCAGTGCGCAAGAAGAACGGGAAATACGCATATGCGTAGATTTTCAAAATTTGAATCAGGCTTCCTTGAAAGACAACTACCCACTTCCTATAATGGATCAAGTTCTGCAAGCAGTAACTGGATCAGAGATGTTGTCCATGCTTGATGGTTTTTCAGGCTACAATCAGATTGAAGTTTCACCTGAAGATCAATTTAAAACAGCATTCACTACTCCCTGGGGTACATTTGCCTACAAAGCAGATGCCTTTTGGCCTAACCAATGCTGGCGCCACTTTTCAGCGGGCCATGGACCTGGCATTCAAAGGTATGATGGGGAAAGTCATTGTCATTTATCTGGATGACTTGACTGTGTTCTCTAAACAACGAAGTAATCATTGTGATCACCTAGAGCAAGTATTGGCCAGATGCCGAGAACATGGGATTTCCCTGAACCCAAAAAGTCATTTTTGGAGTCACGGAAGGAAAGTTGCTAGGGCATGTTGTTAGCAAAGAAGGAACGAAGATAGATACCAAAAGAGTCAAGGCTATTCAGAGCCTTACTCTGCCTACAAGTAAGACTGGCGTTCATTCTTTCTTCGGAAAGGTGAACTTTCTCAGGCGTTTTGTTCCCGACTTTGCTGAGAAGACTCATCATATATTGGACATGATGAAGGGGTCACCAACTTTCCGGTGGAGCGAGGAAGGAAAAAGGTCGTTTGAAGAAATAAAAGCTTCCGTTGCTCACGCACCAGTCCTGGTATGTCCCGATTTCTCCAAGGACTTTATCATGTATAGTTATGCATCTGAGCATACTGTGTCTGCCATCTTGATGCAAAAGAATTCGGAGGATGTTGAATCTCCGATTGCATTCATGAGCTCTCCCCTCAAGCCTCACGAACTAAAAATGTCTCAACTGGAAAAGCATGCCTTCGCCGTTGTCAAAGCAGTCAAAAATTTCAGGTATTACATTCTAAATTCTCATACGGTGGTGTTGGTCCCTGACACGGCAGTCAAATCAATTCTAACTCAACAGGAGTTAGGAAGCTTGCGAGGAAATTGGATTGCAAAGGTCCAGGAGTACGACCTGGATATAAAACCAACCAAGCTGGTAAGAGGCAAGGGCCTATGTCAGCTTATGGCTGAAAACAAAGATTCAGAAAGTCCCGAGGAAAAGGATGATTGTGTCAATGAAACACAAAGTCAGCTGGAGAAAGCCCATTCTCTGCCTCTGGTCCTATTTGTTGCGACTAGTGATGAGTGGTATTCCGATATTGCTTTCTTCCTCACCTACGGTGAATGTCCAACTCACCTAACTGCAAAGGAGAAGCGCACTATAAAGCTCAGAGCAGCTAAATATGTCATCTGGGATGACGGTTTATACAAACGCGGATAGATGGTGTCTTTCGCGATGTGTCGACAAGCCACAAGCAGTGAAGTTACTTGAAAGTTTTCATAATTCAGCCTGTGGAGGCCATTTCTCCTCCTCCGTGATGGCACACAAGATCATCCGAGCCAGGTACTATTGGCCGACGCTTTTCCAAGATACAGCCACCTGGGTAGCAAAATGTGAACCTTGCCAGCAGTCTTCTCAAGCAAGCCCAAGTTGGCTGCTTTTCCCTCAGCCCTGTCGTTGTCAACGAACCATTCAGCAAAGTGGGGAATTGATTTTATTGGTGCACTCAATCCCCAATCGAGTGCCGACATAGTTATGTCCTTACAAAGAACGGATTACTTCACCAAGTGGGTGGAAGCCATACCGCACAAACATGCCACTTCGAGGTTGCATAGTTTCATCAAAGAAAACACATCATTGTCAGTTTCAAGCGCCCCAAACAAAATTATTGCTGATAATGCTTCTAACTTCTCCTCACGAGAAATTATTAGTTTTTGCTATGAATATGGGATAACTTTGGCTCACGCCGATTATTACCCTCGTGGAAATGGTCGTGTAATCCAAGAATAAGAACTTGGTGACCATCATACGAAAACTAGTGGATGAGAATCAACGAATGTGGCACAAGTCCTTATACGACGCTTTGTGGGCAGATCACATTACTCCCAAGAGGTCCTCTGATGTCACCTTTTCAAGTGTTATATGGCACCGATGCCGAGCTTCCCATTTTCGCGAACTCCCCGCTCGCGCTTAGCACGAGCTATCAAGATGAAACTTTCCAAAATTCTCTTCAAAAGAGGATCATGTATCTCGACAGAGCTCAAGAAAAGAGAGTAAGAGTGGATCGACAGATCACCGAAACATCGAATCAAGTCAAGAGACTGTTCGATAAAAAGCTAAGCAAAGAAGTTTAGTGGGAGACCTCGTCCTTCTCGTGGGACAAGCGAAGAGAGCCAAAAGGCATGCACGGAAAGTTTGATTCCTATGGAGAGGACCTTTCAAGATCAAGTACTCAACGGAGAGAATAGTTTCTATCTCTCATATCGGATGGAACCGAACTCCCGCTTCCCTATAGCGGGCAAAGATCTCGAAAATCTTCAGGAAGTAGAGCTTGCTCTCTTCTTTGTATAGTTTGCTTTAGTTGTGTGTTTGTTTTTGTCGTGTGTTTGCTTTCCGTTTGTTGTGTGTTTCCTTTGTTCTCCTTCCTGGTCGCCCTTGTTTTTGACTCTGTTACCCAATGGATAGGCACATGAGATCTGGGATTCTCTACCCCCGAGTTTGCTCAGGGATAGTCCCCAGAAAGAGCCAGTTGTTATCCCGTAAAATTGACAAGGGCAATTTTACAGATAACCATACCGAAATTTTGTTCCGATCCCTCGTCGTAGGGATCCTTGCGTTCGAACGTTGCAAAATCCCTTCCCGGGAAATTTGGTTTTCCGAACTTAGTCATTTTTGGTCTTTTTGGCCGGGCGCATAGAATGACTATGCAACATCAACTTTTGATGCGCCCCCTTTAAAGCCTTGGCACATCCTTTCTTGTGTCAACAGTGCATTTTGGTGCGCCTCTATGTTGAGGCTTCCCTGTGCGCCAAGGCGCATGCGCCTTCCTGTCAACATATCTTTTGTTGCGCCTTTTTCGTGCGCCAAAGGCGCACATTTTCCTCTGTCAACACCACTTCCGGTGCGCCATAGGCGCACATATCTTCATGTTGACGAGTCTTTCGGTGCGCCAAAGGGCGCATGCTTTCTCATGTCGATAGCTCATTTGGTGCGCCCTTTAGAAAGTTGGTGGCGCATTTATTATCGCTCGCCTATATATAGCGCGCTCATACTATCATCACACCGTGAGCAATCACGTGACTATTTTCATTATTTTTCTCGACCTTGCTCGCCGCACTCCGCCTTGCCGCTTTCGATCACGGCTGTGGACCCTTCTCACGCTTTTTCATCGTTTATATCCGGGTAAGTGGCCTTCTGCCCTTCGTGCGTTTTGTTTTGTGGTTTTTGGCTAGTTTGTGGGTGTGTTTTGGATTGAAAAGAAAGATAAAATTCATCAATTTGCTTCCTTCCCCCCGCTGTCTTTCCACATTTCCTCCTCCTCTTTCCAGATCTGCTGGTAGAGGAAGCTCTGTCCTAAAAAATAATAGCTTGGAACCCCTTTTGGTATAGCACCTCTTCATATCCCACAATGAAACTTGCAAAGAGAGCTTAGCCATATGTGGAAACCCCTCTGAGAAAAATCTGAACCTAAAAGAAAAAGGAAAACTCGTATTTTTTTTCGCGCATCGGGCATTCCATGCAAGATCAAAAAAACAGCGCCCTTGGCGCACCTGTCGCCCCTGTTACACAATGAGCAGCCGCGCCAATGGCGCGCTTTCCCTGCCTGCTTCATCATAAAAAGATGCGCCCTCATGGCGCACTTCCCTCGCATGCTGCAAATGCTTTACATGCGCCACTTGGCGCATCAAACTTGGATGCAACATAAAGATTTCCTGCGCCCTTTGGCGCACCCAGCATCCATGTAACAGTCTCTTTCTATGCGCCAAATGCAAAGCTATACAAGGCGCAGGCGCGTCCCTCATCGCAGCAACATTGTGTCATGCGGACCCTCCATGCGCCGCGCCAGTTCCCTTAAGCGCGCAAAATGCACATGTTACATAAACCCTATATGCGCCTTTCGCGCACCTTTCACGCGCACCGGCGCATGTTCCCATGCAAACACAAAGTTTTCATGCGCCCTTTACAAAATACATCCATATGGCGCAGGCGCACTTGTCCTTACAAAGAACACAAAATGCATCCCCGCAGTTGTCTACGCGCGCCATGCGCCCTTTCGCGCCGATTTAACCCCTCGCACAGCTTTTTCCGTGCGCCTTACCTATTTAGCTCTGCAAACTGCAATATCCATGCGCCATGCGCCCGAGGCCTTTAAATTGCTAACTCTTTCTTCTGTCAAGCATTTCAATGGAAAATCAAGCAGTTGACACGGCTTTCTTCGATTGGGTTTCACGTCTTATTCTTGCAGATCAGCAATTAAGCTCAGAAGAACATATGTCAACATCAAGCAAGAGACCCACCAAATCCAAAGGCAAGGCCAAGCTTACAGAGGAAGAAATGAAATATAAGTATCAGAGGGTCAGAATGCCCGACTCCCAGGCCGAGTGTGACCTGGACATCAGAGACTCAGAGTTGGGTCATATTGATTTGGAGGATTTCTGGGTCAGGACTCAGAAGGTCACAAGAAGTCCATGGATGGACAAGTTGATAGGCAGTGCCCTGCACTTCGCTGGAGGAATCCCAGTCAGCGCCGTGAATAATGAGTTTATGATGGTGGTTGCCCAAGTGTTACAACAAAGACACAAGATGTGTCGTGAATAAGAAGGGCGAGGTCGTAATCAACCTCACTGCCCGCCACTTTGAGATAATACTCGGCATTCCTCATCACCGGCACTTTGTGGCCATTAGCCAAGACGACTGCATCAAGGCATGGGACGACAATGAAGATCAGTGCATGCAGCTGATGAACGAGGTCTATCTCAAGAACAAAAAGGTGGTGACCGCTGGCCACAGATCATTCACCGCAGTGATTTTTCAGAGGAGCTCAGTGACACCATTACGTTCCTGAGCAGGGTGTTTGGGCTTCCTGACGCCCACTTTTTCCATAAATGGATGCTGCGGTACTTAGAGACTATGAACAAGAATGTGCCCGATCAACGCTACGCTTTGGGCAAGTAAATAATAAGCAAAGACAATCTCTCGAAAGCAGCTACAACAATTTAATACAACTGGGAGATTCTATATGAATTCCTATGTTGTTGTTTACGCTGCAGCTTCAGAAAGGGACTACCCAGCCCTGATGCGGAGTGGGGTTTGGCCCCAGGTCAAAATTTATGAATACTATCCAGAATTGAAGCCGGAAAATAGCATCCCTCAATTTACAAAGATCAACGATGCATTTTTCTACTTCATCATCTCGCCTGCTGAGGCCAAATATGACTTACTGGCCGCACCACCAAGAGCATAGTGATGTACCACCGAGAAATGGGGGCCCCTGCTCACCCAATTCCCACATTCACCTATCTCGAGGGCAGCTAACTTCTTGGGAGAACCAACTAGATTGCCAAGGTATGCTGGACCGAAGTTGATTTCGCTAGAGTCTGCCAAGACAGCCTAGTCACTTATCATGAAAAGTGCCAAAAAGAAAGAAGGGTGGGACTCCTTTCCCCTCACAAAGGGGTAGATATACATGTCTAACTCACCACAAGGCAAAAGACATGTCGCAGAGCCGGAGCCGCTCAATCAAACATGACTTCCCAAAGCCAAGGCCTACCTTCGACCCAAGAAATTGTCTTCCTAGGCCAAGCTCGATCCAATCCACATCCCTCGATCGAGGATATTTACATTGACCTATATCATGAGGTGGAGCTTAGGAGGAAGGACCATTCTCATTTGGCATCGCGTAGTGCAAATCATCCAATATGGGGTAGCCATCGTCCCCAAAGGCTTCCAAACTACCGAGGAGGAAGTAGATCAAGTATATCTTG
The DNA here is from genome assembly GCA_018340775.1 of Taxus wallichiana var. yunnanensis. Taxonomy (NCBI): domain Eukaryota; kingdom Viridiplantae; phylum Streptophyta; class Pinopsida; order Cupressales; family Taxaceae; genus Taxus; species Taxus wallichiana. Next base: position 825,948,741 of record CM031235.1, on the reverse strand, counting down.
ATTCAGGTGGGGACGATTGGCCTTTGTGGCAATTGATAGAACCAAAGCTCCTCAAACAATCGAGGAAAGGGTCAAGGAAACTCTCGCGCAGTAATGCAGCATTGGTGCCGAATGAACGGGCTCATCTACCTCGAGTCGATTTCACAACCTCTCCATTGGGTAACGCACCTCCTAGATCAAAAAAGAGCCTAAAGGCAAAGGAAAAGGCAAAGAAGGTGAATCCAAAGACCACTCAAGAGGAAGCTCCCGAAAGTCCTCCTTCCGCCGCACTGCAACAAGTTGTAACTCTCGCTTCTCCAGAGAAAGAAGTAAGAGGATGTTCCAATAGGCCCATCCACTCGTGATGTCAGCATCGCTACAACAATTGAGGTCCCTTCGTCCCCTTCTTCTTCTCCTCCTTCCTCCTCGAGTGACTCAAGCCACCATCATTCCTTTGGTCGTGTCCTCTCCCCCTTCTTCTACTGCTCCTCCCGCTTCTTCGTCCATCTTCTCTCTCTCTCGCGGACTGTCTCCTCTCCATTTCTTCCTCATCTCGAGCTCCCTTCCCTTCCTATGTCTTCTCTCTCCCGCAGATTCTGCTCCTCCCGTGAGAGCACTTCTTCGGCCTCCCTCTCGATGCCGCCTCCAAGTGTCTCTTTTTTTTTTCCCTTCTACTACCGCAGCTGCCCTTCTCTCGCTTCTCGGCCCTTCTCCCATAAGTCCACTGGATCTCCCAAAGACTTAAGTCAGCAGAAAAGGAAAGTTCCCATCGCTCCGATGGACTTTTCCGTAATCCCGTCCAAAGGGGCAAAGAGACAGAAGCCTGTCACACGCTTCTCTCAGAGTGCTTCGGGAGAAAGGGTGATGGAGATCGCATACCCTAATCCCCTCAAGGATAAAAAGGATCTCTCTCGACAGATTATTATACAAGTGACTCAAGTCACAATGGGTACATCTTCTCGAGAGCCTTCAAGGAGAAGCCTTATCTCAGTGAATGACGCCTCGCAAGAAGCTTCAAGAAACAAAAGAAGAGAAAAGGCTATTCAAAGAGCAAAACAAACATCTCGCTCCAAGCCTTACGTAAGATGGGCAAAGTGCACCTCCCACAACGCCGCCGAGACTCCCGAGCCTCGAGCCAGATAAAATTAATGAATATGCAAAGATCGGCGAGCAGGTATGGCAGCTTTCATTGAGGAGCCAGATCCTCAAAGACAAGTGAAAAGTGATCGCGAAGTTCTCTCGGTTTGTATTCAACATCAACAAGGCGAATAAAGAGCTCCAAGCACTAAGCAGACCCATATCAAGAGCTGGACCATGCTAGGTCGCAAAGATGAGACCTTTCAACAAATGTTCGACTGCTCGGGCCAAAGATCTGGTCAAGTTCGGTGTCTTCGGTCATCCCAGAGCCCTCAACAAAGTCATTTCCACTCTAGACTACCGGATGGATCAACTGGAGTTTGTCCTTGAAAAGATCGATAAGGTAAAGGAGGAAGCCCTGGACGCGATGCACCAAATGGAACAAATCATTCTCAACATGTCTCCAGGGCTGCTTACTCCTTCCTTCGCCTTAAGAAAAGTTGATGAAACCATCCAGATCTTTAAAGAGATCGTGTCACGAGGGCTGGGGCCAGAGGTCTCTTTTGACGCAGAGTCCATCAATAACCTGCTGGCCTGTCGGGATTTCATCGGGTTCCTCATAGAAGCTGAAAAAGAATATTCCAAACTCCCAGAGAAGCTCATAGACGAGCGGGAGACTTGCGAGGTGATCAGTGAGCGACACAAGGATCCTTCCCAGGATCAACTAGGGCCCATGATCAGCAAGTTCATGGAATACCGCGCTCAATTCCACATCTCGTCACCTGAGCAGCAGAAGAAGCAGGCTACTCCCTTTCGGCCGCAGGATGACGATGATGAATAGTGGCTTCTTCTTCTTCTTCTTCTCTCTCTTCTTCGACTTTCTTTTTGTGAATATCTAAAGTATGTTGGCACAAACGATGACATCATCCATGTTGCACCATGGGATGATGTCATCCATCAAGTTGTCAAAAGTCAACGTGACTTTGAGATATTTTGTATATTTTGTAAATATCTTTGTAAATAGGTGGTTGGCTCCTTTTTGCCTTCTTTTCTCTCCTTCTTCTATAAATACCCCAATACTTGTTGTATTGTGAATGAGTGAATATCTTTCAGATGAAAAATAGAAGTAAGGAGAAAAGACTTTGAGCTTTTTGTAACAGAAAGAATTATTAATACAATATTTAGACTTTGTGCTGAATACATGTGTTATTTGCATTGGATCTTTCTTACGTTAGATCTGTGTGTTTGTTCTGTTGAATTTACTTCTGTTTTATTGTCATTTATTCATCAGTATTGCTTTGCTCGTTTATGTAAGTAGGTTTGGCTCTGTTTACTACCAATCCCAAAACATAAACCCTCTGACCTTTCTGCTTTGGAATTCATTTCTTTTCTCCCTTCGGACCTGCTCTTCCTTCATCCTCTCTTTCATTCCTTTCTTTTCGCAGCTTGAAACACCCCCTACCGGGATGAGATCCCAATATCCAACACGAAGAAGAAAAAAATATACACGGAGGTTATGTATGTTTAGTGACAAGACCACCGCCCTGTGCAGGGTGGTGGTTACAGAATCACCACCCCTCTAGGGCAGCGGTCTTAGGACCGCCGGTTTGCATTGGGTGGTAGTCCTGGCTCTAGTGGATAGAAAATAAAATATGACGTGAATAGTCCCAAAATTCCAAAGGGTTTCTATGTATCTTCTTCTGCATGACTTTTCCCATTCTCCAGTGCATGGGAGAACATGAGAAAGACTATAAATGCATGTTATGGAAGAAAACAAAGGCATCAAAGCATGAAGCAAGTGAGTAAGAATATCTTAGTGTTGGAATTGTGATTTGTAGAAGCAAGGAGTAATTGAGACAGAGCAAGCAAATAACTATGAGGAAATGTGAGATATTATCTACTTCGCTTTCATACTTATTGTAATTTTGTACTTATTATTAAATTGGACAATAAAAGTGGGAAGAAAGAGTAATTTCCCTTCCCCGGGTTTTCCTCCTATGGAGGTTTTCTAGGATAAAATTATTGGTGTATGTGTTTATATTCTTTCCTTTTCTGCAAATTGTTGATTCTAAGCACAAGTATAATTCATTCACTACCTATCTCTATTATTTTCTAATAGAAAGTAGAACAACAACAATTAATTTTGATTTTATGGATAATTCCAAAGTTGAAGAGTTTACATGTGTCACAAGTAGTATACAAACATTCATGTTACATGTAAGAGACTTGTATCTATGATCACAAATAGAAAAGGACATGAACGTACATGTGTGTATGGTAAAGATAATGACATACAAGATACCTATCTAGCATGTGTAATAAAGCGACCATGTATAAGCAAATGTATGCAGAGTAACAACAACCAAGATATGTAGTATGTTGTGGATGGATGGAATGGAATGCAAGATGGATGATAGGAGCTGCATGACCCCTAAGTGGATGGAGTTTTATTTAGTGAGGTTCATTTTTTTTTGCCCCTCAACAATCAAAAATGAACCGTAAATGAGAGTACATCATTGGGAAATGGTCGAATTATGTGTTGTGTGTAGCGCATTATGGTGAATGCGTATGTATGTTGATGATATGTGACCTAGAGATGATGTATGAAAATGCATGATGATGTATCCCAAATCGTATATCACAATGAGTTGATCAAGAGAGGTGGTGTTGTAGCCTACAGCAGTGTATACCACAACAAGATGAATAGAGGGAGTGGTGATGTAGCCTAAAGTGTATACCACTACAAGATGATGGAATAGGTGACCATTTATCCTATAACGTATGTCACTAACCTAGGAATGTCACATGATAGGAGGTTGAATGATGAATGTGTGAATATGATGAGGTCCATTTTATTTGTAAACCCTCGTAAGTTGAGTATGGAATGAGGAACTAAAGTGCGCCATAGGGTAGTGAGTGTAGCGTGTAGAAGAAAATGTAGGATGTATGATGATGATAGATGACCATGTGATGTGTAAGATGTGTAATGCACGATGTAGAGTATGTAATGTGAGACATGTAGATAGACTAAGAGTGTAAGGTGCATGCTATGTAGGATGAGTAGTATGAAAGACTCATAAATGAGATAGATACGATGATCAACTAATAGTGTGGCTTGTAGACTATATGCGGGGTATAAATGTGCAAATGTTTAAATACACATGATGTAGAGTAAATATAAGATATGGTATGTGATAGGTAAGATGTATAATGCGAGATGTACTATAAAATGTGTGAAGAGACATGAGGTGTAATGTCTAATGTGTAGTGTGTGGGGTTCATGTGTGTAAGATGCCCTCAACAGTCAAGTGTGGACCAAATCACAATAGTGTGTCATCGGAAATGGTCAAGACTAACATGTGGATGAATATGTGTATCTTTGGAGGATTGATGTATGATAATGAGAGTATGAGACATGTGTTGATGTTAGGGGGTGTGAAATAAATCCCCCAAGTGTGCTATGATGATGGAGATCTATGTAGTGATGCGAGAGGTGTCATGCCATTGTGGGAGAGTGTTATCTGTGTCGTGATAAGAGTGAGGGCTAACACAATGGTAGGCCAAAGCAATAATAGGACCATGCGATGGTGGCAGAATTTGAAATGTGTCTTAGCCATTAGTAGGAGTATTTTCTTTAACAAAAGTGATTGGTTGGAGCTTATGTGGGATTGATGACACTACAAAATACTTGATAGGAGAAGAAGGTGGACTAATTTTGAGAGGTGGTTGCATAATTTGACTTGGTAATGTTGTGGATAACTTGAGAGGAAGAGGTGTTGAACTTATTTTTAAAGGAGGTTGCTTATGTTGAATGGGTAATGTTGTAGATGACTTGAGAGGAAGTGCTGCATTTATTTTGAGGGGTGATTGCTTAGGCAATTCTTAACTTTCCTTAGAAATGATGGCATGATGCTCATTAGATGAATCGATTCAAGAACCCATTAGGATGTAACAAGTGGACATGACCATGTAAATGTAACGCTGTGTAGTGAACGAGATGAAACCTTGAAGCTCAAGATGCTTGATTCTTCATTGTAAAGAATTAAAATCATTTTCAAGATGTCCATTGATTCGATGATAATTACAATATGGACGACCTCGATATTTTGCAAGTGGTAAAGAGGATAGCAATGAGTAGGCGACAAGCTGATTAAACGATGATTTATGAGTTTTGTAAGAATGTCTTGGTGCTTATCATTGATTGTGAATTTGAGAGGCATGGGGAGTGGAAATATTTGAGGTTCACTAATATGAGCACATGTAGAAGACATAAAATGAAGATGAGATGTAGAAGGAGAACAAACATGAGCATGAGAAGCATCCTTAAGATGTTGAATTTCAGATTTTAAAGATGTAATCTATGATTCCATAGTCTTAAATTTATCTTGAAATAAAGATTGTAGAGCTTGAATGGATTGGAAGATATATTGATTGGAATTTGATTCAACATAGTCATTAGAAAGATGATCGAAAATAGTATTGAATTGAGCATGCAACATGTTGATAGGAAAATACATAGTCTCTAGGGTTTTTGGAGAGCATATTTACAATATGGGTGTATTTGAATCAATTGAAATAAAGATACTTGACAGATCTTATGAGCCATGATGGAGGGAAAATGAGGATCCTAAGTGTGAAGATCATGTTTGGGTTCACCAAAATGATTAACTAAAAAAATTATTCTAGTGTAATCTAATGTTATAGGAGTAGTAAAATAACTGAATAAATGAAGTAATAAAATATTGAAATACACCCAAGCAAACTAAGCTAGAAAATATGAAACCCTAATGTGTAAGAAGGGTTAAGAAAAGCCTTAGCTGATTCACAGATGTCACGGGACTGTGTCGTAGTGTAGACTAGGTGAACAGGAGGAGGAAAGAACCTCACGGAAGTTTGAGAAAACACAATATGATCTATCTGACTAGACTGGGGCACCTTGAAAGGGATAGGGCACCCGTGGGCACCCTAGTCTATGGAAATGGCTAGAAAACCTCCTCTGAGGTATCACTAGATGTTCTCTTGTGTTTTCTTCCTATCACACTAATGTCATTGAATTGCACTGGATGTCACTGTGAATAGGAGATGGAAGAATCACCTACAAAACCCCAAAAAAGCATCAAAAACCTAAAAAAGAAATATGCATATGAAGGGGTTGCACTATCCTCAGCTGCCAAATTGATAGAATTATCACCAAGCGTTGCACTACATTTGAGACTCCAATGTAGTTCTAGTGTGTGTGTGTGTGTATGTGTAATGTGACCTAGGTTGCTCTTGTGCCAGGTCATATTTTATGAAGTAACAAGCCAATAACTAGACGTACAAATGTAATGAAATGTGTGCACGAAAACAATAGACTCCCCTCCCATTAAGTGTGATGTAGATGAACCAACCTTGTCTTCCTTATGATGGAGCTAGATGAATGCAAATGTAGCTTTAGATCCCTTTGATGGATGCAATTCTAGATGGTGATAGTAGATGCTTAGTGCTTGGTCCCTCATAATGGTCTCATAAATTTATATTTATATGGTTCTCTTCTTCTAATTTCGTAACTAACCCTAAAAAGGATGACCACCAAAAAGATAGAAAGCTCTAACATATAGAAAGTTCCCAAAAGGTGATAGTAAAGTGCAAAGGAGGTTCGTGGTGCCCTAGAGGGGACCATGGCACTTGAGGCGCCCAATCTAGGATGGGTGCCCCAAATAGGAATAGGAAAAACATAGAATGAAAATATAGATTGGGCAAGTACAAGTGTAAGATCAAAAATACGACAACAAGCAATGTAAAAATGACCAAAGACATGGGTTAATTATTACTCTTTTCACTTAAGAAACAAATGAATGGTAGTATGAGACTAAGACTAAATATTAACCCAAAGTGTGTGATTTAGTGACTACAAAATCTAATGCTAAACTACCCTTAGAAGGGAACATGAATCTAACTAATCATAAAATAACCATGCCAAGGACCAAGGAGAGAGAGAGAGAGAGAGAGAGAGGGTTAGAAAGATGCATGAAAAGAAAATCCTACACTAATAGAGGTGATAGCACCAAAAAAAGGGGTGGAAATATCTTGCTGAGGGAGAAAGAAGAAGGAAAATGGAGTTGAGAGAGGTCAGAATAGTTATGACATAGTCCCAAGGTGAAATTTACCATCTAATCCCCATGAAACACAAACAAATAGACCTACAAATGAACAAAACATGCACAAAATGAAATAACAAAATGGAGAGGCAAGGGAAATACAATAAAACATGAGCAAGGGTTGAAGAAACACCACAAAACACATATTTCATTGCTTCAAAATATGCACAGTCCATTTACATTTTATGCATAGAGGAATTGAAACACTTGTGAGGTCCAAGAGGAAGGCTTACAACTCATTTGTGTTGACAAAAAAATGGTAGAGTTTTCCCCACATCCCATAATATCCCCTTTTCTTCTCAAATGTGAAGTTTATAATTTTTAGAAGAAGATGGAGAAGAGAGAGAGATATAAATAGAATCCAAAAATTCCCCTTCACCCACCAAAAAAATAATTAAATTCTATAAAAATGGTGTGGCAGCAACTCAGTAAAACTTGTTTCCACATGTCGTTTGGCTTGTTGGAGAAGAAACTTCCCATACTGCATTAAATTCTAGTGGTTGGGCTACTTGAATTGTCATTAAGTGTTGGAAATGTTTTTCCATTTTTCTCCCATCTACTCTCACCTAAATTTGATTTTCATGATTCCATGGTGAATATATTGATGACACATTTCCGAGTAAAGTCTAATATATCAAAAATGGAGCTCTGAGCAAAAGGTATGGCCATTCGGGTTTACTAAGTGCCATTCATTCGCCTTGTTTCACCCTTATTTGTGGGTTTCTGGATGCTTTACTTTAGGATTTTAAATAATCATTACTTCAAATTAATTCACCATCGCATCTTCACAAAGCTTCTCCTTTTCGACTTTGCATTTCGGGATTTCGTGAAGTTCTTTACTCACGTTTTTGGAGTTGTTTAACTCAAGTTGCTTTTAGAAGTAAAGCAATATAATTTCTCCGCATTACTCTTTGCCTTCACCCTTTTCTAAGGGTTTTTACAACTGATTTGCTTAGTCTTTGACTTGGGCATTAATTCAAAGTAGTTGTGAGTCGCATCCCCACACCACTCTTTTTTGCCTTTCTTCTTCGCAGGTTTTCACAAATGCTCTACTCGACCCTTTTGGTGTGCTTATTTCGCAATTATCGAGGTTCGGATTTCCAAGTTACTCACCTTTGCTCCTTCTTTGCGGGGTTGTGTTGTCAATTTTTCCCCCTTAAGCAAAAATGGACAATGAGGTTACAAGCCTTAAGAGCCTTTTATGTTGTTAGTAAAAATAACAAAGACCCCCAAATGAGTTATGGATCTGCTTTTCTAAGGCAAGGTCATTTGGTGTGATTTGCATAACATTGGATCATTCCCCAAGCTGTGGGACTTACAAATGGGAATGATCCTCTAGAGAAGGTTGGTTCCTCTTCCTAAACTACCTACCATAAGCTACTCCAATGCAAGCAAACTAAATCTAACCTAATCTAACCATTCCAAGGAACCAAGGAGAGAGAAAGAGGGAAAAACAGAGCCTACACTAAAGCGGTGATACACCAGCAAAGGAAGCGAGATATTTTGTTGAGGGAGAAAGAAACAAAAAAAATGGAGATGAGGGAGGTTAGACAGAAGTGACACGGCCTAGATCTACAAATCATCCATTAAACTCCATGAAACACAACATCCTGCACTTGCAAATGTGAAATACATGCACAGAAAACCAAGACTAAAAGGGAGAGGCACAAAGAAACAACAAAACGATGCAAAGGGTTGAAGAACACCACAAAAACACATTTTTATTGCTCTAGAAGGTGCACAGACCATTACATTTATGGAATAGAGGAAAAAATACATTTTCAGGCGTGGGAGAAGGTTCGCTACTCAAAAATGGCATCGAGAAACAAATTTGAGAGAGTTTCTCTATGCCCAGAATGTCTCTCCTTCTCAAATGAGAAGTGTTACCGTATATAGAAAGAATAAGAGAGAGAGAAGAGGGAAAAAAATTGAATCCTATTTCAACCACCTCGGGATATGCATCGAATCCTACTTTGAAAGTTCAACCACTGAATATCAATGCCTTCTGTAAATCCACCCACAATATGTTGCTTCTGGTTCCCAGCGGATCGAATCGAATCGGATCTGGTAGTTGAAGAGATTGGATTATGCGTTAATGGCTTAGAAGACTCTTCTTCATTTTTCACCTACCAGGGCCACGTGTAACCCGACGCTCTTTTGCCTTCCCTTTTGATATGGGACATGTGGCAGCCATATTAGAGAAAAAATCAAGTTCGCGGGTCCGTAATTTATCTTTTCCCTTTTCCGCAAAACACAAAACGCATAAAACCCTCGCGGCCCCGAAGCTCTACCTTTTGACTCTATTTGACCATTTTCCCATACCTCCGTTTCATCCTGAAAGACATGGAGATGTGGCACTGTTTGAGCTTCTCTTTTTGGATTCACCTTTGGAGGAGTTCCAATAGGACACGTGGTTCCCTCTCGCCGCTCTTTCATACTTAGTCGATTATGGATTCTTTCCGAATAGTTTTGAGCCCAAGACCTTGATACTTCATCGCTTCTTTTCCTCTTGCTCCGGCTTCTTTACGACACTTTTCCTTCATTTTTGACCCGCTTATTTCATTTATGAGCCCATCTATAACTTGTTTGATGAATTTAAGGCAAGATTTGCTCGACATGTCATTTCTTCTCTTTCTTCTCGCACATGGTTGTTTAAACTTTCGTAGGCCCCGCCATTCCATTATAGAGTCCCTTTGCAACCAGTTTGCAAGATTTAAATGTGTTTTCTCTTATTCTTTCCATGGGTCATGGCTGATCCAATATTTTCCTCGGGGGATGAAATATGGATAACAGCTTGTTTCGGGATCTTAGGATTGTTCCTTCTTTCCGTATCTTGAAGGTTTGAGTTGGTCTCAGAATGGGAAATCAGCCCTAATGGGCTCACCTCTTGGTTAAATAATAAAAATGATAAATTATTTTTAACAGGGATCGAGTGCTCGAAGTGGGAGACAGAGCTCAGGACCGAGGTAGACCGAGTTGATCAAGTTTTCGGAGTTAATTTTGGGGATTCTTTTCAGACAATTCCGTTTTGGAATTTCGAAGATTTTTTGGGATTAAAAATGTCGAGCGAGTTGAAAATTCTGAATCTGGAACCCTAAAACTCCAAAATTAAAATTTTTGGGAAAAAAACTTCAGAGAAAACTTTGGGGAAATTTTCAGAACTTTCCAGTTCAGAATTTTGGAACTTTTGACTTGAAGATTTCTTTCAGAACTTTCCTCTATAGAATTTTAGAGATTTTTCTTTCGGGTTTTTGAAGACTTTATTTTCAAAATTTCTCCAACTTCGGCTTCCGAAACATAGAGCTTAATAGAGAAGATGAAGTAGGTTGTTGAGATATACAAAGTGAGTTACAGGGTGCGAGAACCACCATTTCTAAAGTGGATGAGGCATTTTCTAAAGATAGTAACAACCTGAATTTGAACCTAGATCAAGTTGAGCAGCCATGAGAGGACAGATTCGAGCTCGAATTAGTCAAAGTTGTAGGGTTGACTTGGTCAAACCTTTGCAACAAATTTGCTATTTTCATGGGAGCATGTTCCCTTAATATTAATGACATTTCTATTTTTAGTTAAGTGTTAGTTAAGGGCCCAATTGTCATGGCTCAGCCTAAAAGGCTTATAAATAGTTGAGTATAAGGAGAGAATATAAAAAAATAGAGGATATTATTTTGAGAAGAGTTTCTCTTCAAGCTTGGAAGAGTGATTCGAGATTCCAAGAAACCTTTTGATTATATTTAGAGTTACACCTTGTTGTAAAAATCTGATTTATTGTGTTGAATGTTAATTAGCGTTTACTTTGTGAATTTACAATTCCTTAGTGATAGTGATTAACTTACCTTTATTTCAGGTTGTCTATTTCATGTTGTGAAGGAATAATACTACTATATTTTATGCCAGTTGTGAAGACTTCATTTTCCTTCTGCATTAATTTTTATATCATTATTGTCCCTACTCAGAAATAGATGTTGTTATCTGCATGTGTGGTTTACTTTTGATAAATTAATTGTGTTGTATCTGATTTGATCTACCCTTATGTACACTCGAGTTTAACAGAGGAACGTCCACCTTGGTTTGTGGTATTTTATACCCTTTCTAATCGCGATAGGTGAAGGTGGTCGGTGATGCAAGCATACCTCCCACATTAACCCTTCCATATGTTAAACATCCCTTAATTCAGTGCATCACCACTTCTAGTATAGGTTTCATTTCCTTGCAAATCTCTTTCCCTAATCCCATGAAATGTTAGCATAGGACTAGTTAGCCATTTTTCTTGCACTAGAAGTAGAGTTGTGTTTAGTTTAGGAAGAGGAAGTTGGCCTTCTCTAGAGGTTCACCTCAAGTTCAAGTCCCACAGCTTGAGAGGTGATCCCATGTGTCCCAATCACACCAAATGTTGTGATTCATTCCTAGGCCATTCGGGGTGCAGTGATTTGGTGACAACAATTTTTGGCATGCCCGGTGGGACAAGAGGCACATATTTCATAGGTGTGTATTTTTTTCATTTCATTTCATTAAGTTGTTGTGCTCTTAGTGAAATTTCAGCCTTAGGAGGTATACCCAAGCACAATTGGTGACTCCATTGGTCTAAGTACCCTACTCTCTGTGTTGCAAACTTTCATTTTATCCATTTTCCATCTAGTTTTCTTCCATATCTTTCCATTTTCTCTCATTCATGAAGTTGTGCAATCATGGCTTCATTTCCACAATGGGACTCCCACTTGCAAAATGATAATTATTTCCATCTTCAGGCTATTACAATTCACCTCCAAACCAATTTCATGATGAATATTAGTTTGAGCATGCATGTTCACATAAGCAAGATGCAGGTCAATTCGGTTATCCACCAAACATGGGGGTTACTGAAGAACAATGGCATGCATATTTTGGAATCTATTCCACACCTGAAGAGGATCACTTATAGAAGAAGGTTCGAGAGTTGGAGCATAACATGGTACGAATAAGGATCAATGAAATGACAAAGGTAACCCAAATTGGCTTCAAAATTCCATACCCATGGACTGGCCATATACCATGTGAGCTTAGCCCTCAACAAAAGCTTCAATTCATAATCAAGATGATGACTCAAGTTGGAGAATGGATCAAGAAAAGGGATATTTATGAATGTAGTGTTAGTCAATCTTGTCAATGGGAGGCCCCTACATTACCACCTTACAACCCTCTTCTCGTGTTTCCATCTATGCAGTTTCAATTTAAACCCCATAGTCCTAATCTTCCAGTTTCTACTCCTGCTGAGAATTCCTTTCCTTCACTTCTATTCCTCCATTTCATCATGAATCTTCCATGCCTCATCCTTCTAAAGTTCCCTCTTTTCTACAAGGCCATCAAGACAAGATAATGAATCTCTTCCTCAAATAGTGAGGGAATCAGTTAAATCCCAACCCAACCCTCCTCTTGTGGTCCCAAATCCATTTTGGGAGGAGCATTGTCAAGAAATGAGAAAAAGGGAGGAGTATATGGTCGAAGAGAATAGAAAAAGAGAGCATGTAGATAATCGAGGAAATGGGCTGCAAAACTTAACATCAAGCAAACTTCGTTCCTAACTAAACCTTCTGCAGAAGTTGAGGCTCAAGAACAAGCGGAACAAACTAGTTTTGTACCAGAAACAAATCTAGAGTTGAATGAAGAGGACCAACAGTCTACTTATTCGAATAGTATTCATATTGGCTCAGTCCCATCAGAGGAGTTTGAATCACCAAAGGTGGTAAAGTCTATTGGAGAAGAGAATGTGGAAGCTGAAGAAGAAAGAATCTCAAGTGTACAAGCTGATTCTTATGAGTGTAATGATCCTACTTGTCAAGCACGTCAAGAAATTGCATCACTTTTGGAGCATTGTAGTGAATTTCCAACATCATCATCGAATACAACAATTGATCATAGTGGGATTCTTTCCATGATGGACTTAGAAGTTTCAAGTATAGATTATACCATGCAGGAAGTTTCAGATTCTTCCCTTTCTTCATCTTTTCAAAATCTATTTTCTTAGATGAATTTGATCTTGTAAATTTTATGTTTGAAGATGAGGAAGGTCATGGGGAATCAGTTGCTAATTCAGGAAACACCATAAGGGAGGTTGAACCCTTTGCACATTCAGAGAACAAAGAAGCATATTTTCTGTCAGATTCGAAGGAGTATTTGGATGCAGAAGGGCTTATAGAAATACCCATTTCTGGAACACCTGTAGTTTCAAGTTGTCCCCTTGAATTGGAAGACTTGGATCATCTACAATATTCATTGAATGAAGAAAGGGAGGAGCATGCGGGAAAAAGTAAGTCAACTTTAAAGGTTTTGGGTGAAAATGACATCATTGAAAGTTTCTTGCTTTCAATTGTGGGGCCAGATTTGTTTGATGAACAAGTGATGGTAGAAGAAAACCAAGGAGATCTTGCTTCCCTTAATTGTCCCGAAAAACAACTAGTAAAAGGATTTGATCTTATAGGTTTCATGTGGGATGAAGAGGTTAGAGTTGTTGAACAACTTTGCCTTCAGATGAAAGTGGAACTCCTATATGATCAAGTATGCTTCGAACACTTGGAGTGACTTTCCAGTAACTTCATTTGAGGTTGTAAGTGGTCCAAAGCGGTTGTATGTCATGGAGGAACAAGAGGGAAATCAGATCGTGGATTACCATTCTTTTTAAGGATGTCTTCAGCAAGGATTTCTTGTTAAAATTGAAGTTCAGACAAGCAGGGATATTCAATGGTTTAGACCATGTCCTATCAGGTACCTGGCTTCATTGAAGCCAGAGGAGAAGATAAAACCAGTCACATTCACTTCAAAATGTGAGGATGAGTTTCAAAGTTATGAGGATCAGTTGTAATGCTTCTGTAGGACAAATGTAAAGCAACTAAAAGAGGAATTCTTTCTCTTTCTAGTTGATGTCTCAGTAGACCAAGTGGAGAATTGGGCTTGTTTCAGTTTTTACTCACATTCTCAGCTATGTCCATTGTCACATCATTTGCATGGCAATCCATTGTGAGGAAAGGGAGCTATTTTACACAACCAGTTATAGGGTTTGTTTAGCTCACCTATGCTCCTGGTTAGTGTAGGGTAGTATAGGTTTTCTTTCAGCAGAATAAGTGCAATGCACACCCTACAGGTTCCACTTGGGGCATGTATGGTTTTCAATTTTTTTCGTGTGTTTTTGTTTTTCGTTGTGCGTTGTTGTTACTCTTGCGCATAGTGTAACATCATTGGAAGGTGTCAAGGAGAAGGAAGGTTCAAGGATTCCATAAGAGTTTCATGATCTACTTTAGTCAAAATTATGTAGTGTTCAATAGATGCCACAACTTAATCAGCTTCGGTATACTTCATGCTTAGCATTCCAGGGAGGTCCAAGATCAGCAATGCTTAAGGGGATTTCAGGATGTATCACAGAGGATCAAATTACTTCAGGATTCCAATATAGACTCCATGCCCAATGGATATACAAGGCTACTGGAATCATGCTTAGCAGGAAAGCATCCCGAGAGGTTGCCAAAAATGTTGTCAATTTTTCCCCCTTAAGAAAAAATGGACAATGAGGTTACAAGCCTTGAGAGCCTTTTATGTTGTTTCGGGATCTTATGGGATTGTTCCTTCTTTCCGTATCTTGAAGGTTCAAGTTGGTCTCAGAATGGGAAATCAGCCCTAATGGGCTCACCTCTTGGTTAAATAATAAAAATGATAAATTATTTTTAACAGGGATCGAGTGCTCGAAGTGGGAGATGAGCTTAAGAACGAGGCAGGCCGAGTTGAATCAAGTTTTCGGAGTTTAATTTCGGGGATTCTTTTTGGAAAATTCTGTTTCAAAATTTTAGAGATTTTTGGGATTAAAAATGTCAAGTGAGTTGAAAATTCTAAAGCCCAAAACCCTCGAAACTCTGGAATTAAAATTTTTTGAAAAATTTTTGGAGAAATTTTCGAGAAATTTTAGGAGAAACTTTCAAAAAAATTCGAAAACTTCAGAGAAAATTTTGGGGAAATTTTCAGAACTTTCCAATTCGAAATTTCTTAGAACTTTTCTTTGGAGAATTTCAGGTTTTCAAAGAATTTTGGAGAACTTTCCAACTTCAGACTTCAAAACATAGAGCTTAATAGAGAAGATGAAGTAGGTTATTGAGATATACAGTGAGTTATAGGGTGCGAGAACCACCATTTCTAAAGTGGATGAGGCATTTTTTGAAGATAGTAACAACCTGAATTTGAACCCAGATCAAGTTGAGCAGCCATGAGAGGATAGATTCGAGCTCCGAATCAGTCAAAGTTGTAGGGTTGACTTGGTCAAACCTTTGCAACAAATTTTTCTATTTTCATGGGAGCATGTTCCCTTAATATTAATGACATTTCTATTTTTAGTTAAGTGTTAGTTAAGGGCCCAACTATCATGGCTCAACCTAAAAGGCTTATAAATAGTTGAGTATAAGGAGAGAATATAAAAATAGAGGATATTATTTTTGGGAGATTATTTTGAGAAGAGTTTCTCTTCAAACTTGGAAGAGTGATTCTAAGATTCCAAGAAACCTTTTGATTATATTTAGAGTTACACCTTGTTGTTGAAAATATGATTTATTGTGTTGAATGTTAATTAGCATTAACTTTGTGAATTTACAATTCCTTAGTGATAGTGATTAACTTACCTTTATTTCAGTTGTTTATTTCATGTTGTGAAGTAATAATACTACTATATTTTATGCCGGTGTGAAGACTTCATTTTCCGTCTACATTAATTTTTATTTCATTATTGGCCCTACTCACATAAATAAATGTTGTTATCTCGCATGTGTTGTTTACTTTTGATAAATTAATTGTGTTGTATTTGATTTGATCTACCCTTATGCACACTCAAGTTTAACAGAGGATCTTCCGCCTTGGTTTGTGGTATTTTATACCCTTTCTAATCATGATAGGTGAAGGTGGTCGGTGATGTAAGCATACCTCCCACATTAACCCTTCCATATGTTAAACATCCCTTAATTTGGTGCATCACCACTTCTAGTATAGGTTTCATTTCCTTGCAAATCTCTTTCCCTAATCCCATGAAATGTTAGCATAGGACTAGTTAGCCATTTTTCCTGCACTAGAAGTAGAGTTGTGTTTAGTTTAGGAAGAGGAAGTTGGCCTTCTCTAGAGGTTCACCTCGAGTTCAAGTCCCACAACTTGAGAGGTGATCCCATGTGTCCCAATCACACCGAATGTTGTGATTCATTCCCATGCCATTTGGGGGTGCAGTGATTTGGTGACAACAAGTTGGTGGGCACCTTTTCTTTGCTCGGGTTTTCAAGGTGTCATTACTTTTTAGCAAGCACAAGTTGAAACTCGAGTTGCTCCTAGTGGATTTACAGATGTGAAGATGCTACTCGGAGAAATGAGCCCCATCTACTCCAGCTTGACCGAGTTCAAAACCCAAGTTGCACTCCTTTTCATTTCCTTGCTTTCTTTGAGGGTTTTCTATAAAAATTGACTCGTGGATCCGACCCCCATTGCTCCTTAATTACACCGAGTCATAAACCCAAGTGACACTATTGTCACCTTTTCTTTAATCTGTATGGTTTGGGGCCTCCATTTCTTTACTTTTCTTTGCGGGGTTTGGGGCCTCCATTGCTCATAATTGGTGAGGTTTGTATCCCCGAGTTACTCCCTTTTTCTCTTTGCTTTGGCTCAAGGTTTGGGGAGTGCTTTACTTCACGGTTTCACAATCTTATTGAGCCCAAAATATTATTACTCTACATACACCTCCGTAAAATCGCCAAGCTACTCACTATAAGGTCGCCGAGCTCTTTTTCACCTCTGCTCATTTATGAACCTTTTTTTCTGCTTTTTTCTCAATTTTGCTAACTATTTTGGATTTTCCTTGGGTAGGAAGTTAGACAAAATGGAGTGAAGTGCTCCAAAAAAAAAAATTACCATTTTACCATTTTTGCTAATTTTTGGCTATGTATTGAACTTTTGGAGCCTAGGGAGAAGATGTGAAGTTCTTAAAATAATTCCAAGTTCCCAAGATCATGGAAATTACCCGAATTTTTCTTGATTCTTCGTTGAAGCTCTATCATGCCTGCCCAAGTTCATTTTGTCAAGTTCTTTATTTTTCCTAGGGAAAAAATCGATAACAATTTGGCGACTCACGAGGACATCTTCCTGTTATATGGGTTAATCAATGGCCTTGAAGTATCCATTGGGCATGTAGTCAACTTGATAACCATGAAACTGATCTAAAACTTGAAACTCAACCCCTAAAACTACTTGAGGTAATCGCTAAACTTGGTGCTGATATGCTAACGCCAAATTGATCATTCATATCATAAGAAATCTTCTCAATAAGGTTTTATGTGAGCGAAAAATTCTTTTGAATCTAAAAAGTAATCTTTCCTTTTGCAAGTGATCTATTGAGACTCAATGAATGAGAATCTAAATTTGTCCCAAATCTAATTTATGCTAAGTATGAAGAGTTGAACTAAACTGATTTCTTGGCAAGTATGAAACATTGTAGAGTTAAGGAACACATGCTAATTATGGAGTGCACTTGGAACTGTTAAAACCTTGCTTCTAAAACATTGGCTTGTCTAAAATGTACTGTGTAAGAGTAACATGAAACAACACAAAACTATGTATAAAAGGGGAAAATCATACATGTTCCAAGTGGAAACATGCAGAGTGTGCACAAGCACTTATTTTGCTGAAAACAAACCTACCTACTCTACTCTAACTAGAGGCAAAGGAGGTTAGACAAATACTACAACTAGTAGGGAGAAGTAGTTTCCTTCCTCACAAACTAGGACCATGTGACTGATTTTGCAATGAACATGGTCATAAGTAAGAGTGAAAAATTAACAAGCTGATTTTCCACCCTTTTCATCAAGGTATCAACTGGAAACAAAATAAATACCTCTTTTAGTTTCTCTGCATTTCAATTTGAGAGGTATTGCAGTTGATCCTTGGTATGTTGAGATTCATCCTCATGCTATGAAGAAAACACAACTATTGGAAAATTTGTTTTGCTTGGCTCTAAAATTTGGAAAATATTTGATTGGGCACAGTCTAATCCTGTGAATTTGCCCACTTCTATGAAAGTTTAATCCCATGAATGGAGTCATCTTGTATACTTTCTTGAATGGAGATTCTTGTAAGATGATTTGAACTCTATTTTTATTCTAAAAACAACTCTTTCTCTTCCTTGATAACTCGATTTGGAAAAGATGTCATATCTAATAAACTAAAATAGAAATATGGGGGCCTAATTTTGTTTAATCTAACGTTATGTAAAACAGTAAAATAACAACTAAATAAATGAAGTGACCCAAGCAACTAAGTAGATAAAATATGAAACCCTAATGTGCTAAGAAGGGTTTAAAATAGATTAGTTGATTCGATGACTTTTCGAGACTGTGCCAAAGTGCAGAGATAACTAAATAAAAAGGAGGAAACGATTGTAGTGAGGCCTAGAAAAGTGTAGATCTAAGCTATCTAAGCAAATTGGGGTGCTTGGAGAGGGATGATGGCATTTGGGGTGCCCTAGTCTCTGTAAAAGGTCTAGAAACCAACTTCACAGTGGTCACTAGGTGATGGGAAGCCCTCACTACATGTTGTGTGTATTTCGTTGCACCGTGCTAGATGCCGCTAGTAATTAGAATTGAAGAAGAGACGTGTAAAACCCCAAACCATGCATCAAAACCCTAAAAAATAAAGATGCATACGAAAGGGTCAGACTATCCTCAATGAGACATAATGGTGGACTTATTAACGAAAGCGTTGCACTACATCTCGAGACCAAAATGTACTTCTAGGTGTGTGTGTGAGAATCGTGCCCTAGGTTCTCTTATACCATTCACACTTTGTGAAGTAGCGAGCAATAACTAGATGTAGAAATGTAATAGATGGTGGATGGAATAGAATAAACTTCCCTCCTATGTAGTGTGATGTAGATGAACCAACCTTTTCCCTTGTGATGGAGCTAGATGAATGTAAATAAAGCTCTAGATGCCTTGGATGGATGCAACCTTAGGTGGATGATAGTAGTTCCTAGTGTTTGGTCCCTCATTATGGTCTCATAACTTTAAATTTATATGGTTCTCTTGATCTAATTTCATAATTTACCCGAAAATGTTGACCAATAAAAATATGGAAAGCTCAAACAGATAGAAAGTTCCCAAAAGATGAGTGCAAAGTGTAAAGAGGATTAGGGTGCCCCAAATGGAACCTAGGGTGCCTGGGTGCCCTGGGATTAGGGATAAGAACAACACAAAGTGATAAAACAGACTGGGTGAGTACATGCGAGGAGGTCGGAAATGACAACAAAAAGCAAAGTAAAATGGCCAAAGGACATGGATTAATTAGTACTTTCTTCACTCAAAATCCATATGAATAGTAATAAGAGACCGCAACTAAATAATACCCAAAATTTGTGATTTTGCATGTACATTTTCCCACACTTTATGTTGTTGAGTGAAATGCTGTGTAACATAAAGTAGATATAGATGCGTGCACTGATGTCCATGTAGAGTGATGTAGAAAGTGTTTCGATGGACTAGACAAAGCGTGGAGTGGTAAAAAAATATGGAGCGTGGAAGCTAAAGATGCAAAAGAGTAAAAAGTGATGAGAGTGAACCTAGGGTGGAAGCGTGTGTAGTTGTTGATGTGTGTGAGGTACCTACATGTTAGTATGAGGCTGAACTGTTGAATCTTGTTGTTGATGTTGTTGTTGTTGTTTGGTGGTGATTTGTTTGCTTCCCATACGGATGAACCTACAAAGGAGAAGATGATTAAGTAGTCAAATATGCATGTATATGTAAAAATTACATGTATATAGTAAAATAATGTAACGGAAGTTTGAAAAATATAAAAGGAACATGTGCACTTGATCCGTGATGAGAAAAAGGGTTTAGAAAAAGGATATCCTATAACTACAAGTTTTTTGGGTGATCTCACGCCACTATGGCCAAAGAAGTGTAGGGATAAAGCTACATTATTCTCTAACTTGTAACTACTTCCTTGAGGATGTATGAAGAGATATTTGTACTGCCTAGTTTTTGGGCAATCCGACAATGACATGGCCAAAGTAGTGTAGGGAGGAAATCTGTTGTATCCTCCAACCTGTAACTGCTCCCCAGAATGCTAAGGACAACCTATCCGATAAAATCCGTTGTGCACCGGGTTCGAAGAATTTCTGAACCCACTCGTTGTATAACCCAAAATTTCAAGGATATAAAATAAACTAAACTAAACTGGTAGAGAACATTATGTAGTGTGTAAACCCCAAATGATGCCCCCTCTTTGGGGCACATATGATGCCGTGAATAAGAGGATGGCCCCAAAAGAAGATTGACAATGTGTGAACTGTTCACCGTAGGGGGAAGGGAATTCACTTTGTGGAAACCAAGGCACACACAAACAAGTGGCTAGAAAAAAAAGTTTTAGTACAAAAAACATGCATGTAAAAAAACAAGTGTAAGCTACGCAGACAATGTAGAAGCTAGTAAGAAAAATGATAATGTAAACACCCAAGAAGACAATATATACTATCAAAACATGATGTAAACATGAGACACCACTCACTATGTCACAAGGAACTCAAGGCCATAATGTCTACATACAAAAAATAAGTGTGCACACAAGAAGACAATATATACTATCAAGGGCATGAGAGACACCACTCACTATACAAGAACTCAAGGCCATAACAATACAAACAAATAAGTGTGCACACCAAACAAACAATATAACCAGTAAACAAGAGACAAAGTAAGGCAAATAACAATATAACAAAAGTAAGTAACATAAAACAAATGTTGTACATGGAGCATTTATTAGCATGTTAGATAGATAATGGTATGTCGGAAGCGTGTATAAAACCAAGTAATGGAAAGTGCTAAGTATAAAATGAAATAATAGCACATGTAGTGTATACGAATGTGGATACCCCCAAAGAAACCGTTGTAGGAGTGGTAGATGAAAAACATCCATGTTGCATGTAAGAAACATGTATCTACAATCGCCACTAGAAAAGACGTGAACACACATGTATGTATGGTAAAGATAATGACATACAAGAGATCTATCTAGCATGTGTAGTAAAGTGAATCATGAACAAGCTAATGCAAACAAGAGTAAAAGCAACCAAGATATGTAACATGATATGGATGGATGGAATGGAATACAAGATGAGTGGTACGATCCGCATGCCCCCTTAGTGAATGAAGTTGTATATAGTGAGGTTCATTTGGTTTTCCCTCTCAGCAATAAAGAATGTATCATAAATGAGAGTGCATCACCAAGAAACAATCAAAGTGTGTGTTGTATCTAACACATTGTGATGGGTGTGTATGCATAGTGGTGATGATATGTAATCTAGAAATGATGTGTATGCATGACCCTATATCCAAAGCATATATCATGACAAGATAATCATAAGAGTGATGATTTAGCCTAAAGCATATATCACTACAAGGTAAAATAGAGGGAGTGATAATGTAGCCTAAAGTGTATACCACTACAAGATGAAGGAATAGGTGAGCATTTAGCCTATAACGTATGTCACTAACCTAGTAATGTCACATGATAGAAGGTTGAATGATGAACGTGTAAGTATGATGAGGTCCATTTGATTTGTAAACCCTCGCGCCAGTCGAGTATGGACCGAGGAACTATAATACGCCATAAGTTAGTGAGTGTAGTGCGTAAAAGTAGATGTGTGTAGTATATGTGGTGATGATAGATGACCATGTGATAAAATGTGTAGTATGAGATGTAGTGTAAGATGTGTAATGTCTATTATGTAGTGTGTGGGGTTCATGTGTGTAAGACACCCTCAACAATCAAGTGTGAACCAAAGCAAAAGAGTGTATCATCGGGAAATGGTCGAAGCTAAAGTATAGATGAAGATGCCTATGCTAGGAAATTGATGTATGATAATGTGCGAATGAGAGATGTGTTAATGCTAAGATGGGGGATGTGTGAATGCTATGCCCCATAAGTATGTAGGTGATGGAAGTCTATTCAAAAGACACTAAGTGGATCAATGTAAAGAGTAGTTTCTTTATAAAAGTGATGGCATGCTTAAGTGATAGAGGAGTGCGGCCATCAAATGGCTCATCATCATAATAATCTTCATCTGGTTCCCAATCATCAACATAGGTATGGTCTATAGCAGATGGCAGAATTACAAGTTTAACTATAGGAGGTGGTTGTTGAGCATGACCTGGTGATGTTGCAGATACCTTTAATGGAGGAGGAGTGAGCTCAACCTTAAGAGGAGTTTATGTAATTTGACTTGGTAATGTTTTGGATGACTTGAGAGAAAGAGGTGTTGAACTGATTGTTAAAGGAGGTTGTTTATGTTGACTTGGTGATGTCGTAGGTGGTTTCTTAGGCAGCTCTTGACTTTCCTTATTAGATGAATCAAATTTAAGAACCCATTGAGATGTAACAAGTGGAGAGGACCATGTAACATAACATTGTGTGTGAATGAGATGAATGATGATAAATTCCTTGAAACATCAATATGATCATGATTCCATTTGATGATAATTTTAATATGGATGACCTTGATATTTTGCTATTCGATAAGGAGGATAGTAAAGTAAGGGGTAGAGTGATTAATTGATGAATAAGGAGCTCAATAAGAAGGTCATGTTTCTTAGTATTGCACTCAAAGATGAGAGGCTATGGTAATGGTATGACTTGAGGCTCATTATAAGCACATGTAGAAGACATAAAATGAGATGTAGAAGGAGAAAAACATGAGCTTGAGAAACATCCTAAGATGTTAGATTTCAGATTTTAAAGATGTAGTCATGGATTCCATATCCTAAAGTTTGTTGTAAAATAGATCATGAAAAACTTGAATTGACTCCAATATGGGTTGATTATATTTAGGATCGGGAGGAATATGGTCATTAGATAAACGATGAAGATAAGACTTATTTCATGTGGCTACGTATCTTTAGGAAGATATGTGGTGTCTAAGGTGTTTTGCAAAAAATCCTGGAAATTGGGATGCATCTTGAGTAAACCGGACAAATAAATTTGAATAACTTTAGGAGCCATGATAGGGGAAAATGAGGACCCTAAGCGTGAAGATCGAGTACGGGTTCACCAAAATGATTAAACTATAAATAGAAATATGGGGGCCTAATTTAGTTCAATCTAATTCTATGTAAAGTAGTAAGATAACAACTAAATAAATAAGTACATGACCCAAAAAACTAAGTAGATAAAATATGAAACCCTAATGTGCAAAGAAGGGTTAAAAAAAGTTTAGTTGATTGACGACTTTTTGGGTCTATGCCGCAGAGATGACTAAATAAATAGGAGGAAACGATTGTACCAAGGCCCAAAAAAGTGAATATCTAAGCTATCGCAGTTGACTGGGTCACTTGGAGAGGGATGAGGACACTTAGGACTCCCTATTATGAGATCTGGGCACCTCGGCCTATCCAGGAGGTCCAGAAACCAACTTCACAAGGTCACTAGGTGATGAAGCCTCACTACTACCTGTTGCATGTATTTTTGCACCGTGCTAGATATCGTTGGTAATCAGAAATGAAGAAGATACCTACAAAACCCCAAGCCAAGTATCAAAACCCTAAAAAAATATTCATATAAAGGGGTAAGATTGTCCTCAAAGAACCATAATGGTGGAATTACTATCTAAGCGTTACACTACATTTTAGACCCAAATGTAGTTATAGGTGTGTGTGAAAATCGTGCCCTAGGTTCTCTTGTGTTAATCACACTTTGTGAAGTAACGAGAAATAACTAGATGTAGAAATGTAAATAGATGGTGGATGGAATAGAATAAATTCCCTCCTATGCAAAGTGTGATGCAAATGAACCAACATTGTCCTTTGTGATGGATCTAGATGAATGCAAATGGATCTCTAGATGCCTTGGATGGATGCAACCTTAGGTGGATGATAGTAGTGTCTAGTGCTTAGTCACTCATCATTGTCTCATAACTTTATATTTATATGGTTCTCTTGTTCTAACTTAGTAATTAACCCCGAAGAGGGCAGCCACTAAAAATACAGAAAGATCAAACGGATAGAAAGTGCCCAAAAGATGAGTGCAAAGTGTAAAGAGGATCAGGGCACCCCAAATGGAAACAAGGCACTTGGGGTGCCCAAGATCGGGTTGGGCACCCAAGTCAAGGATAAGAATTACATAAAGTGATAAAATTTATTGGGCGAGTACATACGGGAGGTCGACAATGACAACATAAAGTAAAGTAAAATGGCCAAAGGACATGAGTTAATTAGTACTTTCTTCACTCAAAAACCATATGAATAGTAGTATGAGACTAGAACTAAATAATACCCAAAGTGCATGATTTTTGCCTACATCATCATCCTCCTTCTCAACATGAAACTCCTCATGACTGGTTGCAACATCTAATGGAGTTCTTGGTGAATCATTACAACTAGTTGAAGCTTGTTGCTCACTTGGGAGTTTCTCCTCCTCTACTTGAAGACCAAACTGATCTGCATGTCTGATTTCCTCATCCAACATGAAGTTTGAAAGATCAAACTCTTCTATTTTCTACTCTTGAGGACTGTTATGGGAAATAAGGCCTTTTCAAGGTTCTCCTCCATTATAGGTTCATCAACAAAATTAGACTCCACAAATGAAAGCAAGAAGCTTTCAATGATGTCATCTTCATCTAAAGTCATTGAATTTGATTTAGTTTCTTCCATGTGCTCCTCTTATTTTAGATTTGGAGTTGATTTCTCTTCCTCTATTGATTTTGCAAATTGTGATAGATCAAAAACTTCTGAGAAGATGGTGTTATCATGCATATACTACACTTAGAACACAAGGACTACTGATCTTCTTCTTCTTCTTCTTCTTCTTCTTCTTCTTCTTCTTCTTCTTCTTCTTCTTCTTGTCCTTCTACAAATTCAGCCTCCACCATTTGTTCTTCAATTCCAACCTATTTTGAAGGTTTAACCAGCAGTGGCATCTATTTGGACGCAAACTTTGTAGCCCATTCCTTCAGGTTTCTTGTCAGTTCTTCTCTATTGGGTTCTTCCATTTTCTTCCCTCCTTGACTGATTTTCTTATTTTCTTCTTCCAAAAATGGGTTTGGGAAAGTAAGAGGAGGGGTGGGTTGGGTCTCAACTATTTTTGCATTGTTTATAGTGGGGAGAAGGTTTAGGATCTTCTTGTGGAGGGGATGGAGTTTTGGAAGGGAAAAGGGAAGAGGATAGAAGGTGGGGTGGAAGGTAAGGGGATGGAGAAATGGGATTCTCAATGGGAGCAACAGGCTGAAATATAAAGAAATGAAACTCAAGAGGAGATGGTGTAGGTGGGGATGGGAGGGTTGTGAGATGGTAGTGTAGGAATTCCCCATTGACAGGGCTACCTAACACTAGATTCATGAGCCTCCATATTTTTAACCCACTCTGCAACTTGAGTCATTGTTTTAATTATAAAATGCAAATTTTGTTGAGGATTGAACTTACTTGGTATAGGACCAGCCCACGGATAAGGAATTCGAAGAAATGGGCTACATTCATTGTTTTATTAATCCTTATTTACACCATGCTCAACTCCAACTCTTGAATCTTTCTCTACAAATCAACATCTCTAGGTATAGGATGGCCTCCAAAATTTACATACTCCTGCTCTTGAATAACTCCATAGTTTGGTGAATGACCAAACTAATTTGCATCTTGTTCATATGGATATGCATATTGATTCGATTTTACTCATAAAGCTGATTTGGAGGTGTGTTATAACATCTTGGAGATGGATTTGAATAACTGCTCACTCATTGCTTGCTGCAAATGGGAATCCCATAATGGAAATGAAGTCATGATTGCATAACTTCATGAATGGAAGAAAATGGAAAGATATGAAAAGAAAATGGATGGAAATGGATGGAAGAAGGGGAAGGTCTAAAACTCATAAAATGAGTTGGTTAGATAAATGGATTCGCCATATGTGATTTACCATGCCTCTTTCGGAGTTTTAGGACTACTTTGCTTCATTTATTTGTAGGCCTTTTGGTTTGTTTAACTTGTGGGTTTATGAACATGCATTACTTTAGCTAGTAGGAGCTCAAAACCCGCATTAATTTTCGCTTTGTTCCTTGTTTGAAGGGGTTTTGGAGTGCAACTTCTTGACTTGTATTTTGAGTGAGCATTACTTTGTAGTAATGTTGGGTCACATTTTTCATTACTCAACATCATTCTCTATGGGTTTCCCACCCCCAACTACTTCGCGCAGTAGTGATGAGTTGGATCTCTGGGTTACTCCATTTCTTTAAGCTCACCTTTGTGTTGTTGTAGAGCATCCAAAGGCTATATTATTCCCAAGGGATCATCAAACTTGATGAAGTGAAGTGGTAAGGTGCTTCAAACCTGTCCCACCAAAGTGCCAAAAATGTTATCACACAAAAGTAGTACACCGAGATTTGGCTATGCAGTTATCTAATTTTTGCTAACACGGGACCATCTCCAAGTGCGGGACTTACATCTTGAGATGAACCTCTGGAGAAGGCTAGATTCCTCTACCTAAATCTAATTCTAAACTACTCTTATAAGGGAAAATGTAGCTAAATGTTTTCATGTAAATGTGCAAAAAGGAAATTGTCAATTTTCGAGCATGACAACAATACCCATGTGTCAAAACTTTCAAGTTTTACTATTGGAGGACCCTAAGGTCTACCCATTTGGTCCAATGACCTCCCAATTGATGTTAACTCAAACCTGTAGGTGAATTAGGAAAGTCAAGTTAACCCCTAGGTGATTTTAGGAGTTCTTAGAAAATACTATTTTTGGACAGTGTTGGGAAGGGCTACCAATGGCCTTCCCAAGATTGATGCAACCCCTAGAGTGAAAAAAAAGGATAAAAATACAACATGGAGATGAATTTAAGGTCTAGTAACATCATGGAATTTATTTTTGAAGATTCAAGAAAGATTTGGAGGAGTTGGGCAGTTTCATCAAAAACAGGGTTCACAAGGCTAGGTGGTGCAAAATGCCAAAAGAGTTACTGATCTTCTGGAGGTGATTTTGGGAGCTCTTGTTGGAGTTAGGAGAATTTTTTTTTCTCAGAAATTTAATTTAAATATATATAATATGGTGAAGTCATATTTTCACAACACTTTAGCGCAATAGGTTTATACATAGTTTTTCCATGCTTAGCTAGGGAGCTAGATCAAAACTATGAATTTTTTTAGGGATTAAATGGAGGAATCAAGAGCTGATACACCCACCATTGGATTTAGAAGGTCATTTTAAGTCAAATTCATATAACATTTTTCCAAAAAAATCCATCAGGAGCTCAAGATATTATCGTTTCAAGTTGCCCTCAAGGTGAGCTTCCCGCAATTAGTCAAATTTTGATGAGGACACGTGTTAGCTCCAAGAGCCTGGCACAATTTTATGTCCGTTTCATCCCTCAATCTAAGAGATATGACGGAAATAAAATGTTCTCGACCCTAATATGCCCTCTAGTCACACATAGAACATCCTTAGATCGCAGTTAAGCCCATAGGTGCTTGTCGGAGCCTATTCCCTCAATTGCTCATATCATGACAAGTGGGGCAACCCGACACGATGTGAAAATAATGACCCTTATGTACCTTTGGAAAATGTACATGAGGGACATGAAAATTCCCAGCCCCTTGTGGCCCTCAAGTCATCAATGTGACCATCTTCAATGCAAATTTCAAGCCCCTAGAGCTAGTTGGAGCCAAATGCACAACTGTCGGATGCCCGCCAAGTGTCACTACATGAGGGATGTGAAATTTGATGTCCCTTTTATACCTTAATGCTTGAGGGACATAGGGGACAAGAAAATTCACCCAGCCCTAGGTATGCCTCCTAGTTCTTCATACGACCAACTTCTAGCCCCATGTGCTTTCCTCCAACTTTTTAGACCTAATGCTCGATCTTTGGACTTTTCTAAGTGTTGGATTGAGGCGGTGTTATACCAGTAAAATTGCCAAGGCAATTTTACAAATAACCATACCAAAATTTTGTTCCGATCCCTCGTCGGGGATCCCTTGCGTTCGGAACGTTGCAAAATCCCTTTCCGGGAATTTTGGTTTTCCAAACTTAGTCGTTTTTGGTCTTTTTGGTCGGGCGCATAGAATGACTATGCAACATCAACTTTTGATGCACCCCCTTTAAAGCCTTTGGCGCATCCTTTCTTGTGTCAGCAGTCATTTTGATGTGCCTCTCTATGTTGAGGCTTCCCTGCGTGCGCCAAGGCGCATGCGCCTTCCTGTCAACATATCTTTTGTTGCGCCTCCTTTCTGGTGCGCCAAAGGCGCACATTTCCCTCTGTCAACACCACTTCCGGTGTGCCATAGGCGCACATATTTTCATGTTGACGAGTCTTTCGGTGCGCCAAAGGGCGCATGCTTTCCCGTGTCGACAGCTCATTTGGTGCGCCCCTTTAGAAAGTTGGTGGCGCATTTATTACTGCCTCGCCTATATATAGGCGCGTCTGCGCTGTCATTGTCACCGGAGCAATCACGTGACTATTTTCATTATTTTCTCTGACCCTGTCAGCGCACCTGCCTTGTCGCTTTCGATCACGTTGTGGACCCGTTCTCACGCTTTTTCATCGTTTATATCCGGGTAAGTGGCCTTCTGCCTTTCGTGCATTTTGTTTTGTGGTTTTTGGCTGTTTGTGGGTGTGTTTTGGATTGAAAAGAAAGATAAAATTCATCAATTTGCTTCCTTCCCCCCTACTATCTTTCCACATTTCCTCCTCCTCTTTCCAGATCTGCTGGTAGAGGAAGCTCTGTCCTAAAAAATAATAGCTTGGAACCCCTTTTGGTATAGCACCTCTTCATATCCCACAATGAAACTTGCAAAGAGAGCTTAGCCATATGTGGAAACCCCTCTGAGAAAAATCTGAACCTAAAAGAGAAAGGAAAACTGTATTTTCCTTTGGCCCATTGGCACTCCATACAGCATCAAAAACAGTCGCGCCCTTGGCGCATCTGTCGCCCATGTTACACAAAGAGCGGTCGTGCCCGATACGGCGCACATTCCACCTCGCTACATCATAAAAAGATGCGCCCTCATGGCGCACTTCCCTCGCATGCTGCAAATACTTCCCATGCACCCCTTGGCGCATCAAACTTGGATGCAACATAAAGAATTCCTGCGCCCTTTTGGCGCACCCAAAGATCCATGGGCAGTCTCTTTCTATGCGCCAAATGCAAAGCTATCAAGACACGGCGTGTCCCTCATCGCAACAACATTGTGTCATGCGGACCCTCCATGTGCCACACAGTTCCCTTAAGCGCAAAATGCACATGTTACACAAACCCTATATGCGCCCTTTGGCGCACCGATGTTCCGTGCAACACAAAGTTTTCATGCACCTTTTACAAAATACATCCATATGGCGCAGGCGCACTTGTCCTTACAGCAACACAAAATGCATCCTGCAGTGTCTACGCGCCATGCGCCCTGAGGCCTTTAAATTGCTAACTCTTTCTTCTGTCAGCATTTCAATGGAAAATCAAACAGCTGACACGGCTTTCTTCGATTGGGTTTCACGTCTTATTCTTGCAGATTAGCAATTAAGCTCAAAAGAACATATGTCAACATCAAGCAAGAGACCCACCAAATCCAAAGGCAAGGCCAAGCTTACAGAGGAAGAAATGAAATATAAGTATCAGAGGGTCAGAATGCCGACTCCCAGCGAAGTGTGACCTAGACATCGAGACTCGAGTTGGGTCATATTGATTTGGAGGATTTACGGGTCGGGACTCGAAGGTCACTGAGAAGTCCATGGATGGAAAAGTTGATAGGCGGTGCCCTGCTTGCACTTTTGGAGGAATCCCGGTCAGCCGCGTGAATAATGAGTTTATGATGGTGGTTACCGGTGTTACTGATGAAGACACAAGATGTGTGTCGTGAATAAGAAGGGCGAGGTCGTAATCAACCTCACCTTTGCCCGCCACTTTGAGATAATACTCGGCATTCGTCATCACCAAAGCACTTTGTGGCTATTAGCCAAGCATTTACCGCATCAAGGCATGGGACGACAATGAAGATCGGTGCATGCGGTGATGAAGCGAGGTCTATCTCGAAGAATAAAAAGGTAGTAACCCGTTGGCCTACAAATCATTCACCGCAGCGATTTTTCGAGAGGAGCTCGGTGACACTATCATGTTCTGACGAGTCTTTGGGCTTCCTGACACCCACTTTTTCCATAAATGGATGTTGCGATACTTAGAGACTATGAACAAGAATATGCCCGATCAACGCTTTCTTTGGGTAGAAATAATAAAGCGACACAATCTACGAGCATTACAACAATTTAATACAACTAGGAGATTCTATATGAATTCCTATGTTTCTTACTGCTACTGACTTGAAAGGGACTACCGGCACACGATGCGGAGTGGGGTTTGGCCCCAGGTCAAAATTTATGAATACTATCCAGAATTAAAGCTAGAAAATAGCATCCCTCAATTTACAAAGATCAACGATGCATTTTTCTACTTCATCATCTGACTGTTGGGGCCAAATATGACCTACGGTCGCACGATCGAGCATAGTGATAGCCCTTACTAAGAAATGGGGGCCCTGTTCACCCAATTCGACATTCACCTATCTCGAGGGCAACTAACTCTTGGGAGAACCAACTAGATTGCCAAGGTATCTTTGGACGAAGTTGATTCTGCTTTGGAGCTATCAGAGATGACTAGTCACTTATCATGAAAAGTGCCAAAAAAGAAAGAAGGGTGGGACTCCTTTCCCCCTCACAGTGGGTAGATATACATGTCTGACTCACCACAAGGCAAAAGACATGTTTGCAAAGTGGAGCTTCTCAATCGAAACATGACTTCCCAAAGAACGCCTACCTTCGACCCGAGAAATTATCTTCCTAGGGCCAAGCTCGATCCAATCCACATCCCTCAGATCGAGGATATTTACATTGACCTATATCATGAGGTGGAGCTCAGGAGGAAGGACCATTCTCGGTTGGCATTGGCAGAAATCATCCAATATGGGGTTGCCATCATCCCCAAAGGCTTCCAAACTACTGAGGAGGAAGTAGATCAAGTATATCTTGATTCAGGTGGGGACGATTGGCCTTTTGCGGCAATTGATAGAACCAAAGCTCCTCAAACAATTGAGGAAAGGGTCAAGGAAACTCTACGCAGAACAGAGCATTGGTGCTGAATGAACGGGCTCATCTACCTCGGAGTCGATTTCACAACCTCTCCGTTGGGTAACGCACCTCCTAGATCAAAACAGTAGCCTAAAGGCAAGGGTAAAAGCAAAGAGGGTGAATCCAGCACCACTCAAGAGGAAGCTCCTGAAAGTCCTCCTTCCGCTGCACCAGAATAGGTTGAAACTCTGGCTTCTCCAGAGAAAGAAGCAGAAGAGGATGTTCCAATAGGCCCATCCACTCAGGATGTCGGCACTGCTACAACAATTGAGGTCCCTTCTGTCCCTTCTTCCTCTCCTCCTTCCCCTCCTCGAGTGACTCAAGCGACCATTCCTTTGGTCGTGTCCTCTCCCCCTTCTTCTACTGTTCCTCCCGCTTCTTCGTCCATCTTCTCTTCTCTTGCGGATCTGTCCCCCTCCATTTCTCCCCTCATCTCACGAGCTCCCTTCCCTTCCTATTTCTTCCTCTCTTGCAGATGCTCTGTTCCTCCGTGAGCACTTCTTTGGCCTCCCTCTCGATGCCACCTCCAGTGTCTCCACTTTTTTCCCTTCTACTCTACTGCATCTGTCCCTTCTCTGCATTTACGGCCCTTCTCCCATAAGTCAAGCACTGGATCTCCCGGCACTTAAGTCACGAGAAAGGAAAGTTCACATCACTCGATGGACTTTTCCGTAATCCCGTCCAAAGGGCAAAGAGATAGAAGCTGTCACACGCTTCTCTCGAGTGCTTCGGGAGAAAGGGTGTTGGAGATCACATACCCTAATCCCCTCAATGATAAAAAGGATCTGTCTCGACAGTTATTATACAATGACCCCAGTCACAGTGGGTACGTCTTCGAGAGCCTTCAAGGAGAAGCCTTATCTGCGGTTGACGCCCTCTGCAAGAAGCTTCAAGAAACAAAAAGAAGAGAAAAGGCTATTGAAAGAGCAAAACAAACATCTCGCTCCAAGCCTTACAAAATATGGGCAAGTGCACTTCCCTTGCAATGCCGCCGAGACTCCTGAGCCTCTGAGCCAGGATAAAATTAATGAGTATGCAAAGATCGGCGAGCAAGGTATGGCAGTTTCCGCTTGGAGGAGCCAGATCCTCAAAGACAGTGAAAAAGTAATCGCCAAGTTCTCTGACTTGTATCTGAACATCAACAAGGCGAATAAAGAGCTCCAAGCACTAGCAAGACCCATATCAGAAGAGCTGGACCATGCTAGGCTGCAGCATGAGACCTTTCAACAAATGTTCGATTTGTTCAGTCGAAGATCTGGTCAAGTTCGGTGTCTTCGGTCATCCCAGAGCCCTCAACAAAGTCACTTCCACTCTAGACTACCGGATGGATCAACTGGAGTTTGTCCTTGAAAAGATCGATAAGGTAAAGGAGGAAGCCCTGGACGCGATGCACCAAATGGAACAAATCGTTCTCAACATGTCTCCAGGGCTGCTTACTCCTTCCTTCGCCTTGAGAAAAGTTGATGAAACCATCCAGATCTTCAAGGAGATCGTTTCGCGAGGGCTGGGGCCAGAGGTCTCTTTTGATGCAGAGTCCATCAATAACCTGCTGGCCTGTCGGGATTTTATCAGGTTCCTCATAGAAGCTGAAAAAGAATATTCCAAACTCCCAAAGAAGCTCATAGACAGGCGGGAGACTTGCGAGGCGATCGGTGGCGACACAATGATCCTTCCTAGGATCAACTAGGGCCCATGATCAGCAAATTCATGGAATACCGCGCTCAATTCCACATCTCGTCACCTGAGCGGCGCAGGCTACTCCCTTTCGGCCGCAGGATGACGATGATGAATAGTGGCTTCTTCTTCTTCTTCTCTCTCTTCTTGACTTTCTTTACGTGGAATATCGAAGTATGTTGTTAGCACAAACGATGACATCATCCATGTTGCACCATGGGATGATGTCATCCATCAAGTTGTCAAAAGTCAACATGACTTTGAGATATTTTGTAAATATCTTTGTAAATAGGTGGTTGGCTCCTTTTTGCCTTCTTTTCTCTCCTTCTTCTATAAATACCCCAATACTTGTTGTATTGTGCATGAGTGAATATCTTTCAGATGAAAAATAGAAGTAAGGAGAAAAGACTTTGAGCTTTTTGTAACAGAAGGAATTATTAATACAATATTTAGACTTTGTGCTGAATACATGTGTTATTTGCATTGGATCTTTCTTACGTTAGATCTGTGTGTTTGTTCTGTTGAATTTACTTTTGTTTTATTGTCATTTATTCATCAGTATTGCTTTGCTCGTTTATGTAAGTAGGTTTGGCTCTGTTTACTACCAATCCCAAAACATAAACCCTCTGACCTTTCTACTTTGGAATTCATTTCTTTTCTCCCTTCGGACCTGCTCTTCCTTCATCCTCTCTTTCATTCCTTTCTTTTCGCAGTTGGAAACACCCTACTAGGATGAGATCCCAAACCCCAAAGGCGGAATATTGTGAGACTTACATGATTCCTCTTTGGTAGAATAGCAATAAACGGGCCAGCTTTCTTTGACTCAAAGAGGGCTATGCCTGCACACTATGGCTCGTTTATCCATAGATCCGCCCAAGTGATGATTTTCGGACCAACGGGCGGGATGTGTAATTTGATGTCCCTTTCATCCCTTAATGCTTAAGGGAAATCAGGGACATAAAAATTTTCCCCACCCATGATATGCATTTTTAAACGCTTTTAAGTTGATACTCAACTTTATTTCCCAAAGTCATTTCTTCTTCACAACTTTATAACTTGCCAAAGCTCTATTCATGCTTGCACCTAGTCTACCATTGCCTCTACGAACTAGCTCGCCATGACCACAAAACCCTCCGATCCATGAAAAATTACAAGTTTCATAGGAAGAATCGATCGGAAGAGTTAAAGGCGAAGAATGAAGGAGAAAAATGAAGAATTTCATCTGAGAACCCCATTGTCGTGAAACAAAGATTCAAACATATCTTGCAAACCGGTGCACGAAACGAAGAGCCATTTTTGTTGCATTATTCATTTTAAAAGGCAACAAAAACCTCACCTACATATCTCAATTTGTAGTGAGTGTTCACAATAAAGAAATCTCTTTCTTGGCACAATGAAGGCAAAAGTCAGATTTCCTGTCAAACCGAAATTCGGTTTGAAGAGAAATTTCTCTAGTGGAACGAGAAATAAAAAACCCACAAAAAAATTATGATTTTTGTTGCAAATAGAGAAGAAAACCAAACCTACAACTTTCAAGCGCCGTTAATGGTTGCACGTATCAGAATCGTCATGAGGTAAAAATTTGAAATTTTAAAATCTCACGAACCAGTGATTGGGTAAGCCTAAGATTTCAAAGGGGTGATATTGGGAAAAAACCCATATCAAAAAACTTCATTCCATAGAGATCGACTACCGTAAGCTCACTTTGTCTAAAAATAATAGGTCTTCTACATGGGAGACTACCATTTGAGTAATTCACCAACTGAAAAACTATGAAGGAGACGGTGAACACAAAAGAAGGTATCACGCAGACAAAAATCATCAAAACGATTTGCCTTGGTACAAAATTGACACTTACTAAAAATAGTAAGTGGTCTCACGAACACCTGCTAAAAATATTAAATTGGTCCAGAAGGTGAGAGGAACACAAGGAGAAAGAGAAATTCAAGTTGCAATATCCAA